>ML821695.1:5677-73758 GCA_009831015.1 Picea engelmannii
TTTGTATTCACTTTGAATTATAATACACTCATCACTTCACTCTATTATTTACCTTTTAAAATCTCTTAAACCACTTTGATTACTTTGACCTTTTGGGGCTTCTAGATGACATATGAGGGTCATCCAACTTCGTAAGGCCATAATTCTCAAACCGTGAGGAGTTATGTAACATTATACATACAACCAGAAATGGCATGACATGTACTATCCATATAGAATAGTAATATCTGAAAATAAATCATAACTCATACCATTACCCATCAAATAACTTGGGTCCATTACCCAATCCTGGGGTCTCCAACTTCTCATGGCCATAACTCTCTAACCGTGAGGAATTATGTGATGTTACACATACCACCGGAAATGACATGACAAGCACTATCCATCTAGGATATTTTCCCTGACAAATTCACTTTCCTTCATCTCATTATTACACAATTAAGAATGGGTTCTCTTACTCCACAAAGTGTTTTCCTGTGAGGACTTTCACCATAAGGGGACCACTTTGGAGTTCATCCATATTTACTTCTTATCAAATATGACAAAAAAATAATGAGTCATATTTACATCAAACAATATTGGGTCCATTACCCAAACCTTTGTGCTACGGGTCTTTCTTCAAGGGTTGACATCAATGACAACCAACCTTAATCAACAGTATTTATCGAACTTGAAATAGCATGAAAGGAATTTTTACCTTGTACTCCAATGGTTGAAATCCTCATTTCATCACCTAAATCAAAACCAAGGTCTTGTTTCACTGTAGAAACTATTTTGGCTTCCCTTTTCCACCAAAACTCTTAGGCTTCAGATATGGATGTAGCTTCCATCAATGCTCATCATTGTGTCAATCTTTATTGCAATGAGTGCAAGAGGTATTTTTGATGCATCCCACCTTCTCTCCTCAGGGTTGTGCGACCTCCCGGTCAAGGATCTTCAATTCACTGATCCAAATCGGCTCTTTGGGCCTCTACTAGACCCTGAAATTAATTTACATAGGCCCCCTTTGGTTACCCATGTAGTCTTGTTTCACCTGCACACCCTTTCTTTGGTTCTTCTGGTAACTCTAAATAGCGAGTGTTAGCTCCTCTACTTGGCCTTTTCCCCCTTATGACCACAAGCTATAATATTCGGCTAACCCCCTTCATGACTTTAGGCTTTGGTAGTTTTGAGTGCAACTGACTCTCAATTCCCCAAACTTCGGACCGGCGAAATCACTCGGACATATATCTATGGACAATGCCTCTCCAATAGCCAATGACTGTGATTCACTTCAGGACTCCGACTTCAAGAGTTCTGAGCATTCCAAACACCCTTTTCCCCATATTGATTCGTACCGATAGCTATGGATCGAGTGCCACGAGCTCACCTTAATCAATTGTCAAGATTCGTCACTTGTTCCCACTCTGAATGACTTCCAGTCAACGCTCCTCTACTCCTCTTTCTCCCGGAGTGACAGACCTACCTCCACGTTTCCTTTTCCAATGGGAGGCTTAGATTAAATATTGCGCTCCTACCTTCAGGAGTTCTCATTCCTTCACACTTCACTTCTTCCGGAGTAACTATTATCCGGAGTGAATGTTCACTCTCCACGTGTCCCTCTGTTTATCAACGACTCCTGTTGACTCTGGCCTTCAGGAATTTAGACCTTCAGGAACTTACTCTTATATTTCTCCGAAGTGTCCTATCACCAGAGTGATAGATCTAATGCCACATGTTCCACCAACGAACGACTAGGATTAGTTTCTTAACTTTGGAGCTTCAGATGACTTCTTGTTAATGGATTTGCTTCCTCTTCATCTTTTCCTCTAGAGTGCACACTTACGGATTCCACAATCTGATGATGTGTGTCCTTCTCATACCAATGACCACAATTGACTCTAAAAATTCGGCCTTCCGTATTTTGACTTCACCACTCTCTCTTTCCTCCAAATCACTCTTCTCCTAGAGCACACGGATCTGCATCACGCGTCCTCCTTGATACTGATGGCCTCAATTTACTTCACATCTTCAAGACTTCGATGATCCCACTCCTTGAACACTTCCAAACATATGATTACATGAAGTGTCAAAGGACTTCAAAGACTATCCTCTGTACAACTCTCCCAAATCTCACGGTCTGGAAAGATCATGATTCCTCTGAATGGATCTTGCTCATTGATTGTGAAATTTTCAGTGGGCTCCTCTCTACTGAATAATTCACGTCTTCTATCTCTTTTGGGCTTGTTCCCCCTAGAAAATTTTAAACTTCTCGGAATTTTTCTTCTTACACACTCCTTGCACCTCTAAAAACAAATTCTTCGACACTTAACCAAAAGTTGACCCTAAGTACACCTTGCAACAGGTTTATCTCAACTCAAACCCTTTATGGGTGACTATGCACTCCTTGCAATAGTTCTTACACAACTTAATTATTCCTTCTAAACAATATGACGATGTTGAGTGTGTTTCTTCCTATGCACACCTTGTGTGGTCCTCTGCACTCTTTTTTCAAATGAAGCTTCACATTATCTCTCCTAAGCTTTTGAGTAAAAATAGACTCTGTCAACACACTCCTTACAGAGACTATTCACTCCTTACATAATCTCATAGAAGAGAAACAATTGAAACTTATCTAATCTTCACAGATTTATATATTCAACCATGCAATGCATTCATAACATAAGAATAAATAATAACAGAGAAATGCATTAAACAGAAAGCCTACCATTCATTCAGATAGACACAGTAACAACAATACTAGACATTTTGGATCAACGCTTCTCTATTATATTCATTCAAATGATAGGTACATGGTCTCATACAACTTCTATAAGCTTCAACAACCTCAACAATAACAACTTCAAATAACTTTTAGCAGCCTCATTTAGGAATACAATACATATATTTATACAAGAAGGGCTCATAGAGATTTTTACCTCCGACTATGTTAGTGTTATCTTATCAAAGTAAAATATTTCAACCACTAAACCTTTATTACAATAAATGGTCGGTACAGATAGATAAGAGTGAATGCTTCAGAACTATACTACTATTAACTATATTAAAGAAAATAAAATCTCCATCGATCTCACCTGATGGTTCAACCTCTTATCATTTAAGAACTTCTTTAATTATAATATTTTCAAGATATTTACGTGACATGCCTTCTTTAAAATTCAAAATCACTTCAAAATTCATGCTAGGGAATTGAGTTTTCCTCCACTTGCATGTTGATGATGATGCTCTTGTGTCATACTCCTCTGGACAAAAAATCATGGACTCCTGTCCATGAGATCCTGCACTGACTTTCCATGCCTCTGAATATCTGCTTCACTTACCCAACTGGCATCTTCTATTGGGTGTACTTTCCACTTTACTAAATACTCAAAATAATTCTTCCTCCTGGTCTCCTTGCCAACCCTCTGATCTATGATCTCCTCCATCTGTGAATTTTCTGCTAAAGCAATCTGCTTTTCCCACTAGATCTCTTTTTGATCTTCTGATCCTTCAGTGTCATCCTCCCTGTAAGGGTAAAGGTATGAAATGTTTAATATGGGATATATGTCCACATCCTCTGGTAGCTCTTTCTCATAAGAATTTGCATCAAATTTCCTTAGGATTTTGCACGATCCTATCTTCTTCAACTTTGGTTTGTTATATGTTCCCCTTGGGAACCTTTCCTTCCTGAGATGTGTCATAACTTGATCTCCCACTTCAAATTGAAGTTCTCTCCTATGATTATCAACTCTGCATTTATATTCTTTGTTGTTGTTATGCAACTTCTCTTTGATCTGATTATGAAGCTTCTACATTTCTACAGCGAAGTCTTCTGCTCCAGTGCTTATGAATTCATTATTCTCCAAAAATCTCAACTATGACACTCCTCTGCGATTCATTCCATTTACTATATGGAATGGACTCTTTCCTATACTCCTTTTTGGTGAGTCATTGTATGAAAACTCTTGTTGTGACATAATCTTATCCCACTGGATATGATGTTCAGTGACTAGACTCCTCAGCAAATTTCCTAAACTCTAATTTACCACCTCAGTCTGTCCATCCGTTTGAGGGTGATATGATGAACTAAATGAAATTTATGTCCCTAGTTTCTTCCACAATGTCCTCCATAAATGACCAAAAAAATTAGTGTCCCTATCTGAGACAATACTCTTGGGAAACTCATGAAGTCTCACAACTTCCTTGAAAAACAAATTTGCAATGTGTGTTGCATCATTAGTTTTTTGGCATGTGATAAAGTGTTCCATATTTGAGAATCTATCAACCACAACAAATATGTAATCGCTTCCCCTTTTTGTTGTTGGCAATCCCAACATGAAATCCATGCTTATTGCATCCCAAGGCCGTTGACATAACCTAGTGTTTTGTCACTTTCCTTTTGCATGATGGAAAATCTTACATCTGTTTACAAATTTCTTCACTTCTTCCCTCATACCTGGCCAATAGCATGATTTGTTCAATTGTGAAAATGTCTTTTCATGGCCAAAATGTCCTGATAAACCTCCACTATGTTTTTCCTTCAGAAGATTATCTATCATCGAGCACTTTGGTATGCACAATTGGCTACCTTTAAATGAAAAACTATATTGAATCAAATACTATGTCCACTGACATATGTCTCTAAGAACATGATTTGAACATGCTTCATACACCTCTTTAAATTTGGATCATCACAATACATCTCCTTACGGTGTTTGAACCCTAAGGTTTTCACTTGAAATTCTTGCAGAATCGGAAATCTCCTGCTCAATGCATCAACAACTTTGTTAGCATTACCATAAATATGTTTAATGACAAAAGTGAAATTTTGCATAAACTCTATCCACTTAGCATGTATTTTATTTAAATTCTCTTGTCTGGTTATGAATTGTAAAGCCTGATTATCGCTATACAAAACAAATTCTTTTGGAACAAGGTAGTGCCTCCATTTGTTTAATGCTTGAATTAATGCATAAAATTATTTATCATATGTGGAGTAATTCCTCTTGGTGTCATTCAACTTCTCACTAAAATATGCAATAGGCCTATTGTCTTGGCTCAAGACTGCTCCAATTGCTACTCCACTAGCATCACATCGTACTTGAAACGTCTTCTTGAAATCTGGCAATACCATAATCAATTGTTCTATTATCTTCTCCTTTAATATCTTGAAAATTTTCTCATCTTATTTTGTCCACTTAAAAGACTTGTGTCTCTTTTTCACCATATCTAATATTGGTGTACAAATGCCACTGAAATTTCTAATGAACTTCTGATAGAAACTTGCTAATCCATGGAAGCTTCTCACCTCAAATATTCTCCTTGGCGATGGTCGTTCTATGATTGATCTCACCTTATCTAGGTCCATATTCAATTCATTTGAAGAGATTACAAAAACCAAGTAAATGAGTTATGTCTTTATAAAAGAGGATTTCTTCATATTTACCAATAGTTTCTCTCACTGCAATCTTCTCATCACTAATGTTAAGTGCCTCAAATTCTCTTCTTCGGTTTTATTGAAGACTAATATATCATCCATATATACAATCACAAAATTACCAATGAAATGTTTTAATACCACATTCATCAACCTCATAAAATTACTTGGGGCGTTTGTCAAACCAAATGGAATAACAAGCCACTCATACAACCCTTCATTCATTTTGAAGGTTTTCTTCCACTCATCACCTTCTCTCATCCTTATCTAGTGATATCCACTTTTCAGGTCTATTTTTGAAAAATAATTTTCTCTGCTCAAAAAATCCATTAAGTCATCCATCCTTGCAAAAGGAAATATGTACCTGATGGTGATTTTGTTTATGGCTCTTGAGTCTGTACACATTCTCCATCCTCCATCTTTTTTCGGACTCAACACAGTTGGTACTGTGAATGGCCTGAAGCTTTCTCTGACTAAACCCTTGTCCATCAAATCATGGACTTGTCTCTTTACCTCCTCATTCTCTTGAGGTGTCAATATGTAT
Source organism: Picea engelmannii (assembly GCA_009831015.1). Lineage (NCBI taxonomy): Eukaryota > Viridiplantae > Streptophyta > Pinopsida > Pinales > Pinaceae > Picea > Picea engelmannii. Next base: position 11,638 of record ML821695.1, read on the forward strand.
GTATCTTTTCTTGGTATACTCACTCCTAGTATGAGATCAATGTGATGGCTGATACTCTTGATGGGTGGCAATGAGTGAGGTAACTCATCCACTACTATGTCAGTAAAATTTTCTAACAACTCCTGAATTTCTTCAGGAAGATCATCCATAGAAGTACTTGTAAGGACAACTTTGGGCTTCCTTACCACAACAAATTGCATCTCATGTTCCTTCTTGAATTCACTTAGGAGCTCCTTCCCACTCATGAGAAGTGTACTTGTGCTAACTTCTTCCTTCACCTTCGTATCCTCTATTGGTAGTAGCATGTGTGTTCTACCATTTTTGTCTAGGGTATAAGTATTGTTTCTCCCATCATGAATGATATTTCTGTCAAACTACCATGGCCTCCCCAACAAGACTTGACATACATCCATGGGAATCACATCACACAAAATCGCATCTCTATACCCTCCTATATTAAATTCAACTTGCCATTGTTTAGTTACCATTACTTGATGTCCTTTCTACAACCATGAGACTCTAAATGGATTCGGATGTGCACTTGTCTCCAGATCCAATTTCTCCACCATTTCGGTGGATACCAAGTTATCAGTGCTCCCACTAGCAATTATCACCTTGCCTACCCTGTGTTTGGTCTTGCAAGCAATTCTAAACAAGTTGTTCCTCTGCACTCTGTTCTCCACTTCTTGCTCTAGCATCAAGAGAACCTTCTTCATCATCAAGGATCTCCCATATTTTTCACCTTTTGCCTCAACATTCTACCTCTGTGCTTCTGAAATGTGAGCTTAACCTCCTCCTTCTTTCTTTCTCTCAGGGCATTCCCAAGACACGTGTCTTGTTTTTCCAAGGCATAACACTTCACATCTCCTCCTCTGCCTCTTCCTCTTCCTCAAGGAAAAGCATTCCTTCCACCATATTGTCTCCCTCGAGAACTTCCTCCTCTTTCTGAGTGACTCTGTGGTTTTCCAATCTCAACCTTGGTATTTTGTGCCTTGTCCTAGATAATTCCTTTACCTCTATTTAGAATTCTTCCTCTGCTTCGCTGGCTCTGTTTCTTGGCCAATTTCTCTTATGAATTTAGTGCAATATGATAATCATCCTCCACTGTCATCACTGTTATCATGATGATTTCATCCTGGATTTCATATATCAGGCCATTAATATACTTGGCAAACTTTTCATCATATTTCTCTCTGTGTCCAGACCTGATGTTCAACTTATAAAACTCCTTTTGTGTATTATTTTACTATCAAACCTTTCTGTCTCAGGTTCTGCAATTCCCTGAACATATTTACCTGATAGTATTGGGGTATGAATTTATATTTTAGCTTGGCTACCATTCTATCTCAGTTCTTGATCTTTTGCTTTCCTTTGCTTCTTCTGTTAGCCTGTAGTTTATCCCACCACAGCACTGCATGTCCCTTCAATCTGGTAAAAACATGTTTTACTTTCTTCTCACCATCAACTTCTTCATAGTCGAAGTATTTGTCCACTTCTCTTATCCAATCCAGAAATTCTTCAACATCTAAGTTGCCTTCGTACATTGGGATTTCTATTTTTGCAAGCATTCTTTTGTAACATCTTCTCCTGCAGCTCTTTCGACTTCCATTTCTTTTCTCTCTGCATCATTGACATCTCCAACATTAGGTGCTCTTATTTTTTATGTCTCCATAGAATCTAATCTTGTGTGAAGTTCTCTCATCTCCATTTCCACAGTTGAATTTTCTACAAGTCGCTTTGCATGCCTTCTAGGTGGCATGGTGCTAAAATTTTCCTTCAAATGGAGTTTAAGTTACGGTGTCAATACCACTTGATGATATCAGACTACCTCTTTCTTTTACACAGAGTACAATTCGAGTCTTCGATACCACTTGATGCATCCCCCCTTCTCTCCTTAGGGTTGCATGACCTCCCGATCAAGGATATTCAATTCACTGACCCAAATCAGCTCTTTGGGCCTCTACTAGACCCTGAAATCAATTTACACAAGCCCCATTTGGCTACCCATGCAGGCTTGTTTCACCCACACACCCTTTCTATGGCAATTATGGTAACTCTAAATAGCCATTGCTAGCTCCTCTGCTAGGCCTTTTCATCCTTATGACCACGAGCTATAATATATGGCTAGCCCCCTTCACGACTTTAGGCTTGGACGGTTTCGAGTGCAACTAACTCTAAATTACCCAAACTCCGGATCGATGAAATCACTCAGATAGAAATCTACGGCCCACGCCTCTCCAACAGCCAATGGTTGTGATTCACTTTGGAATTCCAGATTTGGGAGTTCTGAGTGTTCCAAACACCCTTTTCCCTAGAGTTATTCATACCCATATCTACAAATCGAGCACCACGTGATCACCTTGATCAACGGTCAATATTAATCCCTTATTCCCACTTCGGATGAATTCTAGTCAACGCTCCTCTACTCCTCTTTCTCCTGGAGTGATAGATATTCTACCACGCATCCTTTTCCAATGGGAAGCTCATATGAACTCTGACTCTCTGGCCTTCAGAAGTTCTCGTGCCTTCACACTTCACATATTCCGGAGTGACTATTCTCCAGAGTGAATCTCCGCTCTCCATGTGTCCCTCCATTTATAAACAACTCCTGTCGACTCCAGCCTTCGGGACTTTCAACCTTCAAGAACTTACTCTTAGATTTCTCTAAAGTTTCCTATCATGAGAGTGATAGATATGATGCCACATGTTCCAACAACGGACGACTAGGATTATCTTCTTACCTTTGGAGCTTCGAACGACTTCTGTTCAACGCCTCTTCTTCCTCCTTAGCTTTTCCTCCAGAGTGCACACTTCCGGATTCCATGATCTGATGATGCATGTCCTTCTCAGATTGATAGCCAAAATTGACTCCGAAAAATCAGCCTTTGGGAGTTTTGGCTTCACCACTCTCTCTTTCCTCTGAAACACTCTTCTCCCATAGCACATAGATCTTTGCCACGCATCCTCCTTGATATTGATAGCCTCAATTTACTTTGAAGCTTTGGGACTTTGGTGATCCCTCTCCTAAAAAACTTCCAAACCTCCAAGTACATGAAGTGTCGAAGGACTTCGAAGACTATCCTCCATGCAACTCTCCCAGATCTCACGTTCTAGAAAGATCTTGATTCCTCTAAATGGATCTTGCTCATTGATTGTGAAATTTTTAGTGGACTCCTCCCTACTGAATAATTCACGCCCGCTATCTCTTCTGAGCTTGTTCCTCCTTGAAACTTTTAAACTTCTCATAATGTGTCTTCTTACACACTCCTTTCACCTCTCAAAATGACTTCTTCAACACTTAGCCAAAATTCGACCCTGAGAACACCTTGTAACAATTTTCTCTCAACTTAAACCCTTTATGGGTGACTATGCACTCCTTACAATAGTTCTTACATGACTCAATTGTTCCTCCTAAAAAATATGACGACGGTGGGTGTGTTTCTACCTACGCACACCTTGTGTGGTCCTCTGCACTCCTTTTTCAAATGAAGCTTCACGTTATCTCTCCTCATATTCTGAGTCAAAATAGACTCTGTCAATGCACTCTTTGCAGACACTATGCACTCCTTGCATAAGCTCGTAGAAGAGAAACAATTGAAACTTATCTAATCCTTAGAGATTCTTACATTCAACCATGCAATGCATTCATAACATAATAACAAGTAATAACAGAGAAATGCAATTAAACTGAAAGCCTACCATTCATTCAGATAAACACAGTAATAGAAATACTAAACATTTTGGATCATCGATTCTCTGTTATATTCATTCAAATGCTAGGTACATGGGCTCATACAACTTCGATAAGCTTCAACAACCTCAACAATAACAACTTCAAATAACTTTCAGTTGCCTCATTTAGGCATACAATAAATATATTTATACAAGGAGGGATCATAGATATTTTTCCCTCTGACTACCTTAGTTCTATCTTATCAAAGTAAAAATTTTCAACCACAAAGCCTTTATTACAATAAATGGTCGGTACAGACAGATAAGAGCGAGTGCTTCATATCTGTACTACTATTAACTATATTAACTAAAATACAATCTCCATCGATCTTACGCGATGGTTCATCTTCTTACCATTTAAGAACTTCTTTAATTACAATCTTTTCAAGATATTTACATGACATGCCATCTTTAAAATTCAAATTCACTTAAAAATGTGCGCTAGGGCATTGAGTTTTCCTCCACTTGCATGTTCTTTTTTTTTTTTAGTTTTTCCGTGACATGTGGGACTAACCTGTGGCTAAGAAACCATGAATCAGGGGCATCTAAGCCATCAAAATCACTTAGGGATCACACCCGGCTTGAGCCACAACAACCCTTAACATGCCTCGATTTTTTGTCTCTGCAGGTTTCGAACCGGTGACTTTAACATCATGGTGCGCCTTAACAACACACTCCATCACCGACTGTCCTACACCTCAGGGACTTCTAAATTTGAAGGAAATGGGGGTGGGCTTTGATCCACTTATGTGTGCATGGGTCATGATACCATTTAATATAGTATCTTTGGGTGCAACCACACATTCGACCACTACCTCAAGGTGCCCCCATCGCTTCAGGTTAGGCCCTCACGGGAATTGAACCTTGCCCAATGGTAAAAAAATCCTCGCTTTCCACCATTGGATCCAACCCCTTTGGGATCCTCCACTTGCACGTTGATGACGATGCTCCTACATCAATTTCCTTCCTCTTTCTTTGTTGTTGTTCTCTTCTTATCCTTTCTTTTTCCTTTGAACTTGTTTTTTTGGAACTTTGAAGGCTTCTTTGTGTGGTCTTATTCTACATTCTTTCCCCTGCTTTCAAGGTGAGTTTCTTGCAAACACACCTCATCAAAGTTTTTGGGATTAAACAAAAACAATGTGTGATGTATGTAACTGTGAAGTGAACTAATATACTTCATCAAAGTTTCTGGATAATATAAAGGAATATTCAATGCAAGTGGCTATTTTCTAAACTTCTCTATGAAACTTTGAACGCTCTAACCTTTACCCTAGCTTAAATTTTTCCATTCCATCATGGATTTTTCAACATGATCCAAGGGATAAAATTTATTTTTTCAACATAGAATAAAATTCAGACCATGAAGAAAGGAGTTTCACATTATGTTTACTACCTTTTTGAATTTTCCTCTCCCACCATACAAGGGTTGCACCTTCCAGCTGTAACACCCATGTTCCCCCCAACTTGTAATTAATATTTGATTAGGATCACCATATTGTGGCATGGGAACAATGTAAATGTATTATTTTTTGAATAGTTGAACAACTCACTGTGGGGGTGAATCCTTGAAAGTACTGGTCATGAGATCACTAGAGGAAATAATGTGAAACTATAAGAGAGGGTTCAATATATTGAATGACCCCAAATTTCCCTTGTTGAGGATAAAAAAACACGTCTGGTTCCCAAGGAGGAATCAGTTAATGAAGAAAGGATCGGTGGTTGAACCATCAACCACCCCCATGAATGGAAGCATGGTAAAGCCGCAGAAGGTCAATCCAAAGTACCACAGGGTTTGGCAGACCCATACTAACTCGGTTTTCCTTCTGACGCGAGGGAACAAGATAGGAGGGATGTGTGTGCAAGGCATGCAAGATAATAAGAGGAGAAGAGTGGAGAATGCGAAAAACATTCGAGCAGGAGAGAACGAGCCGAAGGCCACGATCTTGATGCAAAGAAATCATCTAATAAATATCTTCAAGGCCATGACAGGGAGAGAGATATATGAAAGTATGCAAAGGACGGGACCTGAGCAGAAGGCCATGAGCTTGATGTTGAGGAAGCATCTAATAAACCTTGTAGAAGTTGTAAAGGATCTTTGAGAATTGGTATAAATTCCGTGGTGATATCATGGATTGGAACGGGGGTGGCCAGAGCGCTAAGAATGAATGCCTCTGAGCCTATGGTTGGGTATAAAGGTGGACACCCACAGTCAGTCAATTGACTGCAACCTATAATAGATAAGTTTTCTCATATCCTGTGTAATTGAACTATAATGGTAGATTAAAGTTGGATATCCTATGAATGTTGCAGGGATGTGCATGTTTTCTTGATGGCTATATTGTATCCCTTTATCTTTGTTTGATTATATAGTTAAGTAAGTAAGGAACTATATGGTTTATATATGTAAATGCTCGAGCCCTATAGTGGCTCAACTTTAAGAAGATGAACTATGATTTCGTCGACCTTGGGCATAGTTTCCTCATATACATGTCGATACTCCTAGTTGTTTGAGTCTCCTGGGAAAAAGGGAGTTTGTTAAGCTCAGGAGAAAGAGCGCAATGTGTGCGCCAGTGACTAAGTCCTTTATAACTAATAAAACTCAGGAAGGATAGTGAGATTTAAGTCTCGAAAGGGAAAATCCTTTTGTTTGGAAAGATGAGAAAATGAGATCCGTTCGGGAGGACCCAAGGTCTGTCGTGACCGTTAGATTTGGAGAAGGAGCGTAGGTGTTAACACCTTGACTCCTTCAGTCTTCGCAAGTTCGGAGAACTTTGGTATTCATCGTAAGGGAGATGTATCCTCTGAAGTCCCGATGTTACACATTATTTTTCATCACCTATATGACCATTAATGATGTAAACCTATCCTTTGTCTTGAGACGGATCAATGGCCTGAATCCCTAAAGAAGAATGAAGACACATTTTCCCAGAAAGATGAAAATTGTCTTTTCCTTTTTAAAAAAATTATAAAAATGGATCATCGCACCTTGATTAGTGTTAAGGGTGAGAAAATATAGGATCATCGTAGGTTGCACCAAAATATCATGCAACTCCGTCGTAGCTTTCTCATTGTTAAGGGTGCGACGATTTTCGTACAAAGGAAAAAGTGGAATTTCGTGAAAGTTCTAGAATAGAATCTTCGAGGGTGAGGTGGAATCTGATCAGTTTGGATCTGAGTCACATCCCTGATCTCATGGGATCATCCTAACCTCCTTAACCTATCCTTTTCATCTTATAAAAGGATGGGAGTTCTCATGGGAAAATTTAGCTCGGAAAATTAGCTTGATTGGGTTTTTAAAGTTAGCTTGGAGCTTTATGAGTTTTGATAGACTTATGATTTATGTTGTCAACATAGATTGTTAGTACCTCAAACTTACAGTCTCAGAATCCTTTGAGCAGAAGTGTATGGGAAGAAAGGAATTATTGGAAGGGACCTTACAACATCAAGGCACTAGTTGTATTCTCCTTTTCATATCTTAAATATAGTGATATATTTCTTTCCCATAAAATTTGTCTTATTTTATTGTATGACTCCTTGATCACATACATAGGTTTTGTTGAGTATACGTTGTTTCTTTTACTTCGTTGGCTTGTGTATTTTTTACAGGTTCAACATTCCATAAGCCTTAAAATGGAGCGAGGATGACACTAGCAAGGACAAACGACATTTAAAAGCTATGTCATTTATCTCTTGTTAGTTAGTATTCTTGATAATTGAAACTTAGGGAAAGTTTGATATCCTGTCTTATTTTGTTCTAGTTTCTTGGTGAAACTAGAGAGATATGTTTGTGTCCACACTTACCGATTAGTCAGATAACAAAATTGGCAACCATATTAGGTAACAGATTGTTTTCCTATTTTGTCTTGCTTTCTTTCTTTCATTTCCTGGGTTCTATTTTCTGAGTCACTGGGAGATCTAGATGAACTCTTTGACTATTTAAACTCACTAGAAAATCTTCTTCTTCTTATTTTCCCTTTTTCTTTTGATCATCACACCCTGCTTTAAGGGAAAGTGCGACGATCTATGATCAATGCACCCTAACTTTAGACATAGTGCGACATTGTCACACTATACTGTTCTCTGTCCCGTGACGATCTAGGATCATTGCACTGTGCTAGCTGGTAGCCTGCGACAATTGTGAATTTTTTTATCTTTTGTTGGTTTTCCTTACCCAAATCTTTGATAAGTGTTTGGGGTGATTTGTTGGGTCTGTTTGCAGTCTGCTTGACAAATTTGAAGCTTCTTTTAGCCATCTTTGATTTGTTTTATCTTGTTTGTTGTTGAAATATTTGATCTCCTTCTTTGAGTGTCTTTCAGTTACAAAGCATTATTTTTCTTTAGAATTGTTTAGTGAAAGAACACTTTTTTTTTTCTGAATAGTTCATGTTAAAAGAGAAAATTTGTTTGGGTTTCTTTTTTTTATAGATATTTACTATTGCTTTTAGCTATATTTGAAAAAGAAAAAAATTGCTTTGCATTAAATTGGGGGCATCTTTGCATTTGTAGTGAAATTGCATGATTTTTGGCATTTTTGGTCTTGAATCATGTATTGGTGTACAATCTCTTTGTCTCATTTCTTGAATATCTTGATATTGATGAGTTTAATAAAATTTTGGGACATTGTGCATATGGGAATGATAAACGTTTTCTCCTTCTCGTAATATATCTTTCATCGAAGTGAAATATTTACATTCTCATTTCTTTGGATTGTTTAGAGTCGGTCAAAACACCATTTAGTCCATGCCATTTTCCTCTTGAGTAAACAACAGCCTTAAAATAAAGCGCTTATAAAAATTGATTAGACATTTTTATATTTTTTGGTAGAAAACCTACATTAGCTTATGGTGTAGGGATTTGGAATAGGTGTGAAAGATAACTTTCCAAAGCTATAAACATACATAGTATCTTGTGCTAGGGAGTAGTAAATCCACTTATTACATTTTTTCCTCGAAATCCCTTCTAACACAAGGGTCAATCACGAGGTTGCATTAGGACTGGAAAAGTTACTCAGCCTCCTTTGTTGGTCTTAGTGTAGAGATTGCGCATATTATTGGGGGTCACTTGAGAAGAAAATCCTATGGGGACATTCTCGAGTTGATTTCGGGCTTAGATACCCTACCTTTGTGTGTGGATCGGACTATCGACTGTTTCCCCAAACATTATTGTCGTAATTGGTAACCTTAGTGGCATATCTATTTAGGGTCTTTACACGAGGTGACAGTGAAGGGGAATTCTTCGTTGTACCTGGAATCGACATTGGCCAAACTCACTCAGGCTCCTTGGAGGGTATACCCACATTTATGTGTGGGAGCTTGCACCAGGATGTAAGTCTGTTAAGCAGGTCATCAACATAACTTTTCCACCCGCTCTATCTCAGCCCCTTCTTACATTCTCCTCACGATGTTGGATTTCATCACCAGCTAGTGTGTTCATTGTGAGAAGGTTTTGTTTGTTTGCTTGCTTCCTATATTTTTAGCATGTGTTGTTTATTTTACCTAGAATACTCTTGGTTGGATCTGTGTTTAATGGATTCATTTACCAGAGCGACCAATGAAGCAACCCCTGCTCTAAGGGAACCTTTTGTTTTTCATTCTTATGTAAATGTTGGTCACCTTTACATCGCTACTTGGATCCTTGTAGGTCTCACAATTGGATTACCAGTATGGTTGTTTTCCACTCAGGTAATATCGAATGTAGCTAGTGCTTCGGTTGTAAGCAACTCCCCCCAAGAGCATCAAACTCATGTCGATCCTTCACTGTCTTCACCAGTAAGATCTTCTTTTCCTTATTCAATTGCAAGGTCTTCTTCCATTTCATCTTCTTCGCTAAGTGAAAGATCTATAGCTAGTAACCCGGTAGATAAGAAGAACAAGAAAAGGAAGATTAAGAAGAAGAAAAATAAGCAAGGGTCCAAACTTCCAACCATTGTCGGACATGTTGGAAAGCAACTAGTTATTGTTAATCGTGTTGGGAGTGTTGATGATGCCAATATCACCCAAACAACCCGTAAGCCCAAGTACCCTTGCCGGATTTGTAAGGGTAGACATCTTCTTAAATATTGCCCTGGTCTATCCAAGGTTATTGAATCATGGTCTAAACACCCTCGCAAACCTCTGTCGTTAGCCTCTGAACAACATGCTGATATCCCAAAATATTCAAGATATTGTTGGGAAGAAGAAAAGTAGAGTCAATTTCATGTGTATGTTATGTAGAGGGAGTCATCAAACTCACCTTTTCCCTCGTATGGACGAAGCCTCAAAATTACTAGAAGACCTATCTATTTCCCAACCTCAACTTCCGGTTGCTTACTGTAGTCTTACTCTCAACCCACCTGTAGTTGATGCACTGATCAATATGATCCCTTCGTCGATCGGTCCAGTTGATCAAGTATTTAGTATGGTCACGTCCTTATTTGAACCAATTGATAAAGTGGTCGATTCAGTTTCATCCTCGATCAGTCCCACTCTTCTGATAGAGAGTGCAACCCAAGTGGTCGATCTGTTTCCACCTGTCGACCCCATTCTCCCCTTGGAGAATGAAACCCAAGTGGTTGATTTGATTTCATTATCAGTCGATCCTAATCTCCTGCTAGAGAGTAAAATCGATGTTTCCCACATTTTTCTCATTGATACATAATCTACCATGCTAGGGGGGATTCCTCCTTCTCCCGTGGAACCTCCTCCAAGTAATGAGGCCATCCTTTTTTATTAGGGTGCACTAATTGGACCTCGTATTCCCTCTGGCATTCCTTTCAATATTACAGTACATGTTTGTGGTTGGGACGTTCCTTAGATGCTAATAGACGAAGGTGTGTTCGTTAGTATTTTGTCCTCTATTGCTTGGAAAGCTTTGGGTTATCCTCAACTTATGTCAGTTACATAGAATTTGTTAGCTTTTAGCAGAAGAACCAGTCAAACTTTAGGAGTCCTTCCTCAGTTTCCTGTAACTTTGGGAGGGAAAATTGTCATTATTAACATCATGGTAGTCCACAATCCCTTGGATTTTGATTTACTCCTTGGGAAAGACTATGTCTATGCCATGAAAGCTATCATTTCCACTCTTTTTCATGTGATATATTTCTTTCACGATGGAAGAATTGCGACTATTGATCAACTTTCATTCGTTGTTCCTGAATTGACCATCAACTCAATAACTTCCCTAAACGGTTCTTATATGCAGACGGTATCTCCCCCACCACAGGTCAATTATGTGGCGTCGTCTCCCATGCCTTCAGTTGTCGATGCAGATGAGCCTCTCACTGTAATCTCAGTCTCTTATGACTTAGATCTAGTAGTTGACATGGTGATCTCTTCGATATGTATTTTAGATCCTGATCTCCTTACCCCTGTCGTGGCCCTCGACATGTGTTATTTCCAGAGCGATGTTCTTCCATCAAGTGAAGATCTCTTGGAAGCCATGATCGAGTTTTGTCCCTTGACATGGTGTAATTCCAGATAATTGTCCTCTCGGAAGACATGATAAACAAGAGAGTTATGAGCATGGTTTTATGATTTCAATCTCATTAAAAAATGAAACCATCTTTGAGCATGGTTTTTTTATTTCAATCTCATTAAAAAATGAAACCAACTTTGACATGTTTTTTTATTTCAAGCTCATTAAAAAATGAAACCAATTGTGAGCATAGTTCATGTTTCTATGTCAAGCTCATTAAAAATGAAACAAAGGTCTTGGGATTGAACTTGGATTCTTGAGCATAGTTATTATTCCTATGTCAAGCTCGTTAAAAAATAAAACAGATTGTTGCCCCTCTCTGTTTGAGTCAAGTCCTTCATCTAGTATTTGAAGCCTCATTTCATTCACCTTTGCAATTGGGTGAAAATAATCTTGGGGGGCATTTTCTTCCAGCCTCTGGAATTCATGCTGAGGTTGAGCCACTAACTTCTTAAGTTGGGGGCTAAGTACCAATCATGCGAATTCATGAACCATGCGTTGGGAAGTCGCAAGCATAGTTTTTAATTTGGTTCAAGATTGTTAAAAAACAAAACCACCTACCTCAAGCATAGTTTCCTCTTGTTTGAGATTGTGTAAAAATGAAACCAAGTCCAAGCATAATTTTATTTAGTTTTAATCTTGTGTAAAAATAAAATCTTTCCCAAGCATTGTTTTGTTTTGTTTTAAGCTTGCTTAAAAATGAAAACAATCCTGAGCTTAGTCTTTGTTCTTTCTCGTGCTCGTAAATCAATGAGAATGTAACCAAGTATACTTTTATCACTTTTTTGGACTCGTAAATTTTATACTAAAAAGGAACCCCTGGAGTCCTCTTTAATCTATTTCCAGACTCTCTAAACATGGAAAGATGGTCGAGCGATCTTGTTCTTTTCACACTCGTTAATGTATTTGAAAAAAACATATGTTGAGTGGTAGTTTATCTCTTTTTCGGTCTCATTAGACTAACTTACAAAAAAGGACCTTATGGAGTTCTCTTTAAGTGTTCTTCAAACTCTCTAAACATGAAAAACCCCTGATTTTACTTTCTTTGGACTCATAAAACAAACATTGAAAGGCCCATATGGGACCAAACCACTCCTTCCTAGGGTTCGTTAAATATACTATGAAGGAATCATCTGAAGGATGAGCTTATAGTTCAAACATATGTTATCCTCCTCAATATTGTGTAAAAATAAAGAGGTACTCACCAGAAATGGTGGGGGGGGAATTGGGAAAGAAATGTATCTAAACATGTATTCTATGGAAGAGTCGCTTTTGAACATGACACCCTTTCACTCACTTTGTGTCTAGGTTGGAAAATTCGCTTGTCTCTTGATCATACTCCTTTATAAGATTACAAATTGCTCTGTGATCCATGTTGTTGAGTCATTTTTTCTGAGACATTTGTCGTGTCGTCAATATGTTCAAAGAGAAGTTCAGCCTGAAAATCCTTCTATTGCATTGATCATTTTTGCAGTCCTTAAGACTTCTATTGCGTCGGCCATCCTTGAGTCAGTTCTGAATCACTTTTTACTCTGATCTACCTCAAATCTTGTTACTAGTTTCGCCTCATTTATGTGGGACTGTTACGAGGAAAATCTCTCTATGGATAGGGTGAACCACAACAGATGGAAATGACTGTAGAAATCAACTCTATCCCAACAACATGCTATATAAACAAATGTGCAAGCAAGATAATAAAGATGCCTACCTCATCCAGATGTTCGATGATGTCCACCATTGAGCACTTTAACCCAAAGTTATATACTTGCAACAAGTTCTCAACAAACAAGAAAAAACAAGCATATGGTGGAAATATAAAAGGTTAGCACATTAGATAGCATAATCCATCAATATACATAATAAATACACCCATGGATAATAATACATATATTTGCAACATATCAATTAGACGGGAAAGGAGTATTTCTATTAATAAATGATCAGCAGAAGTGAAAATATTACAAACTTTTGTGTTGGCACAATTTGAAACCAAGAAACCAATTTCCTTCCAACTGGGCCTCCACCACTTCAATCCTCCACCAAAGGAAATCTCATATAAGGGAGACAAAGAGGTTCTCCATCAATAAGGGAAGATATTGGGGGTTGAACACTATGTTCAGACTTAAAGGACAAAGGGATGCAGACTCAATATGAAGTAAATAATTTCTCCAGAGTAACTTTTCTCTCAAAGTTGAATTCTTTCTTCTTTTTCACAGCTCAGAATTGGCTTCTTTATAGCCTTCAAAATGCAACTAAAGGGTCAAGTTGGAGCGTTTCCAGTATATGAAAGGCCGTGGATCAGAGATATCCTGTCGTGACATGGAAACCCAACATTTAATTTTGATTTTTTGGCACAAATCCCAATGTACGCAGGCTGTAGTGGAGAAACTTACGTATACACTTGTTGTATAGGGTGCAAGATGTGTACAAATGGAAAAAAATATATTTTTGTCTCTGGATTTCAGTAATAGGGAAGATAAGTCTGCATAGGGAAATGGAATAAGGCCCTCTCTGCAAGATTTCATAGGGTGAGGAAAATCTTTCTCTAACAGATTCCCCTAATGTGTGAGGTCAGAGGAGTACCTATGATGGCCGAAATACATTATAAACAACCCATAAGTGAAGTGGTAGAGAACCAGTTGGTTGAACTCAATTGCTCATTACATTCTGCACTGACTTTTCATACATGGCTGCCAAAAATACATTGCATATCCATGTGAAAATATACCAAATAAGTGAATGTGTCCATGAATAGGCAAATACAAATGCGGTTACATGCCAATGGTTGTCATAGTCATGAACAAGGGCCAGTAGTACTAGTCTCAAAAACCAATATGAAGATATATGTATACCATGGAGTATAATCTGATCTCCCATGATCACTGAAGTCATATAGGTATTGGTCCAATGGAAAGGAATCAACAACTCAGGAAAGTTGCGGCCACATAGTGATGTCTTCAAGTCTTCTACACAATCCACCAAAGGTGAAATTCTACATCATGTGAATAAAGGAGTTGAGGTCGAACACAATGAGACATCGTTTGATTACCGATCATTGATGTATACCATTAACAAATGTGAGACAACCTACCAATCATGAAAGTAGGTATCAAGGCACCGAGTACATTCTTACAAGTGTGAATAGAGGATTCGGTGTCGAAGACCTAAAGAATCCATCGATCATGATACATTGATGTATTCACAATTTTCGATGATGAGAGAGCCTGCCACTAATGAATGCAAGAATCCAGGTACTCATAAGACTCTAGGCTCTGTTTCCATAATAAATGGGTTGATATCGATGGAAAGACACCCGATGAAAGGAGAGCATTAAGGCATCTCTCATCAATTAGAACAAGGTACAAAGTAGGAGCTTCATGATTTGGTGGAAATTGGATGAAGAACAAGTTCACAAACCAACTTCCCTATGCGTCTCTCACGTGTGCCAAGTGCAAGCGGTACATAAAAAAAAACCTCTGAATAGCAGCCATTGATGAAAACTACTGACAAAGGCGAGGAAACCACCAATAAGGTTAATGGAATCCAAGACACTGCATGAATTCCAATGTGTGAATAGATGTCTTTTCGTTGAACATAAGGGAAACCACCCATTCAACGACCAATGATGAAATGTCGAATGTTGGGTTCAAGGTTACCTACCAATGACGAAAGTAGGGCTAGGTTGCATGATAGGACTACAATATCATTTGATTCTGAGACAAACTGAGGGTATGGCCGAAAGGCAAAATCAATATTTTTGAGGAGTGGTCAACATAGGTTGATAGACTTCCTTTAAACAAGAGTATGAGACATATGGAGGACTTTGACATCATAGACTCACTGATGAAACCATGATATGTAGGAGGCATCGATGAAATTATCTATAGGTACTGGAAGAGTAACCAGTTGGTAGAGAAGACTCTGTAACAAGCTTAGCTTCCTAAGGCCATGCTAATCCAAAAATTATGATGAATGGACTCAAATAACTTTGTGCTATGTTCAAAGGAGACACGACTGTTGCCGATACAAGATAATACTCCCTTCTCACCCGTCTTTTTTTTTCATAACAAACGAATGTTATGATACAGAGGAAGAAACGAGTGTTAGAAGTAAGAAAAAATAGTTCTAGCAGTGGAACATACCTATTCTCAATGCAGGGAAGTTGTTGGCCCTTGGTTATAGATTAAGGACAAAATTGAAGAACAAGGAAGAGAAAAGGAAAAGTACGAACTGTGCAGAAGGCACACTGACTGAGAATGGGTCAAACTGGTCAAAGAAGTGGAAATGAAGGAGTGCAATAAGGGTCAATGAGCCGTTGAAAGAGAAGATCGAGGAAGACATATCAAAAACGAAAGATGGATCGTGGACAACTCAGTAAGTAGAAAATTCCATCAACGGATGCTTGGATAACCTTGCAGAAAGAAGGAAAGACAGGCTGGCGAAGCCCTGAAAACGTGGGTCAAGTGGACCTAGGGTTTTAGACACATAGGGTTTTGGAAATTAGGGTTTTGACACTTAGACTTCGGTCTAAGGTTGTTTGAGAGTGATCATAATGTATAAATAAATATCTGTATGAGAGAAGAGGGTTGTTATTGGTTGTTTTTCAAGAAATGGTTGTTGAGTGTAGCAATTGTGAGAGAGAGAGAAGTAGGTTGTGGTAGAGAGTCTGTATTGTAATATCTTCAGCTACATGCAAAGGTCAACCCTACAGCTGGGTGCGCAGGGAGGGGAGAGAATAAGGGAGAAGAGAGAGGAAGATCTACAAGCTATGTGCGTAGATAGAACTATATATTTTTACATAAGATATCAAGAAACGCAGTTTTGTGGATGTAGCCCTAGGGAGAGGGTGAACCACGTATATCTTGTTGTTCTATGTGTTTGATGTTGTGTTATTTGATTTATGTTACACTATTATTTCATTGTTGTGATAGATTTGAGATATAACTTATGAAGTAGCCTTAAGTGTGGTAAAGGATATCTAGATTGTTGTGTGTTGTTGCCTTGGATCCATTTTGCATTTCCCCTGGTTGTAGAAACCTGTGTCCTGCAACCCCCTATTGATACTTCGGGTGAGACTGCATCTGCTTTGCAGGTGTTTCCAAAAGGGACAGTAGTTAGGGCTTGTTGGTGCGTTGTTAGAGTTGAACCATGGGTCTACGCCTATGCCAACAAATGGTTCTTTTATCGGGATAGGGATCTTCTTGAGGGAATGTCAAGGTGGTTTCCATCGAAGACATAGATTCAGAAGTGGATAGAAAAACATGAAAAGGACTTCGTTGAAGCCCAGAACAAGAACCCTAATATTAGTACAGAATACTAGTTGGGAAGGTACATCTTCACTGACATACACGAGTTTTTCTTTGGAGGAATTCATAAGGAGCTATACGAGTGGTTCCCATATTAGCAGATACCCAGTTTGAGATCAGATCTAGACCACCTGTGGTTTGGAAGTCGACACTGATAAAGAGGGTCAAGAGAGTTGATAATGTCATGTCAAGAGAATTAGATCATTTTTTGGATAGCACCATTGGAGGGTACATTACTGAGTTTTCTATTGACAGAGTAGAGTCATATAGCCAAGAAGACAGATTATTTCTTTAAAGGGCCTAGAGGAAAATTTTTACACTTTTTGAAGTTGAAGATCAAGATATTATTGGATGAGAAGAACATCTTGAAGATACAGTAATCGGTCGGATTGAAAATATAATGTTCAAGAACTCAGACAGCAACAGCGACACAGAGGTTGGACATATGCGCAGTGGGAGAACATTCAGAGAGGTTCCTCTGGTGAACCTGTTTGAGAAGAATCATGAGCCACTGGCACTGGATGAAGGATTCTACAATGGAGAAGAAGAGTAGTTATTGAACGAGGAACATCTAGAGTCCTCTAGGGTAGAGGAAGGGAATATTGAAGAACCTCATTGAGAAGAATAAAAAAATTCAAGGAATGCGCCTACCGTCGAGGTAAGTACTATTACTGATCCATATCGATATCGGTGGCCACCCACCTTTTCCAACTGGCTCAAAACAATTTTTTGACAATTTTGGCAATTTACTATTTTTAGCAGTTTTAACTTCCAAGGCCATTTTGAGGTCCTAAATGAAGGTTTTTTGGGATTGATCTCCTCACATTCCTAAAACGGAGATCGTATGAAAAATTTATGACCCTAGGAAGTTGATGTACTAACTTACCCAAACGGAGCCCACATGACTTTTGGCGCTTCATCTCCTAGGGTTAGGTTTTTGGATGTCTAGGGTTTTTGGAATTCCTGCTTATTGTAAAAAGGCCTTCAGAGCCTCATTGTAACCTGATTCTTACGAATGCGCACTGTTGTCACATCTCTTCTTAGAGATAAGCTTCCACCATTCCAGCAATCTTGCTTCCACTGCATTTTACAGTTTCATCTTATTTCGTTATTGAATCGAAAACCAGTTTTATTGTATCTCTATTATTCTGTTAAGCACCTGTTAATAATCTATATTCATTTTGTTCTACTCATAAAATATGGATCAGTGGTATTAGATAATTCTACTCCTTGTCATGTTAATGCATGTCCCCAACGAGGTCGGAGTACAAAGAGTTGGGTCTCGAGCTTGTTTCTCTTGAGGAAAGAAGCTCTCGCATGCCTAAGCGGCCTCCCATGGCAGGAGACAAGAAAGATGACATGACAAGAGATCCTTTCAAATTGTTGATTGAGGAAGCCCTCACACAACAGAGGAACAAGTTGATGGATAGTTTTGCGCAAATCCTTCGGCGGCTACCAACAGGTGACGCATCTTCTTCGAATGGAGGTGTCGCCCCCTTCAAGGTACAAATAAACTTCGATATTCCTATATTTGAAGGTCAGATAGACACAGATGTTGTAGACAAGTGGTTGAATATACTAGAAGGATATTTTTCTGTCCATAACTTTTCGAATAAAGAAAATATTACTTTTGTTCTCCTCAAAGCCGTTCCCCATGTCAAATATTGGTGGGAAACTTTCTGTGAGAAAAAGGAAACAGAGGAAACCTCATTATTTTTAGTCACGACCACCTGGGAATCCTTTAGGGATGTTATTAAGGAACAATACTACCCTGTCGGAAGTTATGACGACCTGTATAGCAAATTGACCACACTACGGAAAGAAAGAGACCAAGCAGTGCCAGATTTCACAAATATCTTCCATACCTTGCACACCAAGTTGGGTATCAAATATTCAGAGCGACATATTGTGCTCAAGTATCACGGTGCTCTTCATAGATACATCCAGACCGAAATGGAATTTCTGGACATCTCATCCTTGGGCGTGGCCTACCGATATGCCATCAAAATTGAGCAGAAGCTCAAACAAAAGACGTGACAATTTGGGCCTAGGAACCCCTCACAACAAAAGCCAGGAAAGGGTAGCCCCAACCCACTGAACAAAGGACAGAGAAAAGATGGATAGTATCAGGACAACCAGTCCAAGCCGCAAGAAAATAAATACACCGGAAAGACAACGAAATATACCGGGAAGTGGTGCGACTTCCATAAGAGCCCTTGGCATAACACTGTTGACTGCCTCTCAAAGAAGTCGTTGGTGGCCAAAGTGAAAGCCTCTGAATTAGATGTAGATTATGACTCTGAGCCAGAACCAAAAAGGGGAAGACAAATAATTGATGCGGAACCCAGTGCCACCATTGCTACCACCAAGCTCCAGCCTGGTGAACCAGACGAGCTAGAAGAAGGAGAGCACCTCTTCCATTCACAGATGTGGGTAAAAGGAACCCCGCTGCACTTCATCGTTGATAGCGGTAGCCAGAAGAACCTCATCTCAGCAGAGGTTGTCAAGTGTCTAGCCCTACCAACAACGTCACACCCACAACCGTACACCATTGGATGGCTCCACCAAGGAAGCGATCACCGTGTCAACCAACAATGTCGACTGTCGTATGGCATCAAGCCTTTCAAAGACGAGGTATTGTGTGATGTTGCTCCTCTCAAAGTTTGTGATGTTATTTTGGGCCAACCTTATTTATGGAAACGTCATGCTGTATATGAGTCTAGGCATCGTAGTGCTATTATTAGTTTGAATAGGAAATTGTATAGGATACCCAAGGCAGTCCCACCTAGTGCTATTTCCTTGATCTCTGCTAAGAAATGCAGGAAGGTCATCTCTCAGACAGGGAATTTTGTCTTCTTCGTGATTTTCTCTCAGAATAAGTGAAATATCACAGCCACATCCAGGGTCTCTGCGGCTGACCTCTCCACATAGCAGAACAAGTAGATAAGGTCGTGGAAGAATACTCAGATATCTTCTCCTCACCTACAAGGGTACCTCTGCACTGCCAGGTCAAGCACCCCATCAATCTAACCCTCGACACACCGCTACCCAATGGGCCAGTCTATCATCGCTCTTTGTTAGAGAATGAGGAGATCAAGTGACAGATCTAAGAACTGCTCCACAAGGGGCACATCCACCCCAGCTCATCACCTTGCGGGAGCCCAATCGTGCTGGTACAAAAGAAAGATGGAACTTGGCGACTCTGTATTGATTACCGGGCTCTGAATAAAATCACTGTCTGAAACTGGTACCCGATTCCCCGAATCAATGACCTCCTTGATCAACTCACAGGGGCCAAATACTTCAGTAAGACTGATCTGAAGTCTGGCTACCACCAATAACCGATATAACAGACAGATGTATGGAAGAACGCCTTCAATTCAAAGGAAGGCCTTTTTGAATGGTTAGTCATGCCCTTTGGTTTGACAAATGCTACAACCACTTTCATGAGGATGATGGACGATATCCTGCGACCATTCACCAATACTTTTGTAGTGGTGTATCTGGATGACATTCTAATTTACAGCAAGACTTGTGCCGAACACTTGCAGCATATTCAATAGGTTCTGCACACCCTGCGACAGCACAAGCTATACGCCAACTTGGAAAAATGTTCCTTCGGAATGGACAGGGTCCATTACCTGGGATACATCATTGATCAGCATGGCATACATGACGATCCATCCAATATCCAAGTCATCTGTGACTGGCTAGCCCCAACAACACTCACTGAGCTTCAGAGCTTCCCGGGCCTTGCCAATTTCTACCGCAGGTTCGTGTTGGGTTTCTCCCATATTGCATGGGCCCTCAGCCAAATAAACAAAGGTGGTGGTAAGGATAAATTTGCATGGGGCCAGTCCCAACAACAAGTGTTCGATGATTTGAAGCAACACTTGTGCTCAGCCCCAGTACTTTCACTACCAGACCTGCAGCATCCTTTTGAGTTCGAGACAGATGCTTTAGACTATGTTGTGGGCACCTTTCTCACTCAACACAGCCACCTCGTGGCCTATCATAGTGAGACACTGTCAGATTATGTTCGTAAGTACCCTACTTATGAAAAATAAATGTACTCCATTGTGTAAGCATGCCACCAGTGGAGACATTACATTCTTGGGAAGGAGATAGTCATCCACACTGATCAAAAGCCACTGTAGTTCATGCAGACGTAGGGAAAATTGCAGAATGACCACCATCAAAAGTGGTCCACATACTTGCAAAAATTCCACCTCAACATCAAGTATAAAACAGGAAGCATCAATCGCATCATTGATTGCCTCAGCAGACCGCCAGTCATGGAACTCACCACGGTTCTAGAATCTTGCGGCAATGACACCTCTAGATGGCCCCAACTCTATGAGACAGACCCTGACTTCACCACCACCTACCAAATGTTGGGTGCAAACGTAGTTGTCGATAATTTCCATCTTCAGGATGGGTTGTTGTGTCATCTGGGGCATATTTTTGTTCCATCAAGGGAGCAAGCGAAGCTGATCTGGGAATCCCACTACAGTCAAGTGGCAGGACAATTTGGCATTTAAAAGACAGTGGTGATGCTAGAGAAACATTTCTACTAGCCGAAAATTCGTCAGGAGGTCAGCAAGTATATCAAGTCCTGCACTGCCTGTGCTATTTCCAAACAAACCACTAAGAAACAGGGCATGTACACCCCTCTTCCTACTCTTGACAAGCCATGGGAATCCATCTCAATGGACTACATGTCGGGCCTCCCATCCACCAAGTGGGGAAATGACTGTTTTTTTGTGGTTGTTGATCGCTTTTCTAAGATGGTGATTCTGGTTGCCTGGAAGAAGAGCATCACAGCAGAGGCCACTACCAAGATCTTCTTTGAATGAGTCTGGGTACATTTTGGAATCCCACAAACCATTATCTCATATTGGGATAGTCAATTTCTCAACACATTCTGGTCAAGCCTCTGGTCACTGCTGGACACCAAGCTCACCAAATTCGCGACCTTCCACCCCCATACAGATGGCCAAAATGAGGTTGTAAATCGAATGATTGTGCATATCCTTCACATGTATAATTCAAAGAACCCTCGCACATGGGATGAGAGCCTTCCCTATGTCTAGCATATATACAATCAAGCCCTGCATAGCTCAACTGACCATAGCCCATTTTAAGTGGGGTTGGGATTCCAACCATTGGGACCCATAGATGTTGCACTTCCCCTTGTGGTCACCTCGACCGAATCATCTCTTGCTCCAACTGAAGCTGAAAAAGCCACCTGGTTCATTGAGAATATCCATCACATCCGCCAACAGGTTTAGGATATCCTACAGAAGTCCAATGACAAGTACAAATAGCGCCAAGATCAACATCGGGTGCCGCATAAGTTTCAGGTGGGCGACAAAGTTTGGTTGCACTTGCAGAAAGAACGCCTTACAAGACCCCATCGGAAGCTTCTCCCACTTTGTTATGGGTCATACACTATCACCAAGGCCATGGGGGATAATTCTTTTGAGCTCAACATTCCTCCTTTCCTTGGTCTTCACCCAATGTTCAATGTGGATCTCCTTCGCCCTTATTTACCACCATTATTGGACACCTTAGGAGTAGCAGAACAACTGACACCAACAGAGCTCAACCCCGACTTCCTATAAAAGGAATCCAATGATCATATTGTGGATAGATAGATCAAGGGCACTCAACAACAAAGGATCCAGCTTTATCGAGTCATCAAAGCAGGGCAGCTCCTGTACCAAGGCAAGTGGCTCACCCGGGGCCAAATTCAGCAGAAATTTCCTCATCTGATGGGGGACCTCAACACAATGGATACCATTGCTTCCTAAGGAGGGAGGATTGATCCATATGGATATCGGTGGCCACCCATCTTTTCCAACTGGCTCAAAACAATTTTCTGACAATTTTGGCAATTTACTATTTTTAGCAGTTTTAACTTTCGGGGCCATTTTGAGGGCCTAAATGAAGGTTTTTCAAGATCAATCTCCTCAATGATAGCCAAAGTCATGTTTGAGCCCCCAAAATGAATCTCCTCAACGATAAATTTCCAATGGGATATCACACACCTAAAACGGAGATCATATGCAAAAGTTACGACCCCAGTAAGTTGATGTACTAACTTACCCAAACGGGGCCCACATGACTTTTGGTGCTTCATCTCCTAGGGTTAGGTTTTTGGATGTCTAGGGTTTTTGGCATTCTTGCTTATTGTAAAAATTCCTTTAGAGCCTCATTGTAACCTACTTCTTGTGAATGTGCACTGTCGTCACATCTCTTCTCGGAGATAAGTCGTCGCCATTCCAGCAAGCTTGTTTCCATTGCATTTTACAGTTTCAACTTATTTCGTTATTGAATAGAAAACCAGTTTTACTGTATCTCTATTATTTTGTGTTAAGCACCTGTTAATAATTTGTATTCATTTCGTTCTGCTCATAAAATTCGGATCAATTACTCCTCTTTTTATTTTAGCAACGTTAAGTAACCAGAGTAGCCAGAGTTATCAGAACACTCATATCACTATTACCGGCAGTTCAGTACATACTCAGTCAAGAAACCTAGGAATATCTATGGAAGATGAAATGAGGTTACCTATCTTTAGAGGAGATGGATTTGAAGATCTTGATCAACACTAGTTTTTATGTGAAATTGTATGGAGTATTAAGCAAGTCAATGATGAATCTATTAACAGATCTCAGTTTAGTACTACCTTGAGAGACCGCGAACTGAGTTGGTACATGAAGTTTGTTAAAGGAGTTGGACAACCTAAACCACTAAACAATATCAAGACTACATTGAGTGAAGAATTCAAGAAACCCAAGTCGGAGTCACAGTGCAGTACAAAACTGAAAGAAATCAAGCAGAGAGTAGCTGAACCTGTTTGGGAGTTTGATGAGAGGTTTAAGACCTTGACAGGTCACTTGAGATTTCAGATTCTAGACGAGAAAAGCAAGTGATTGTTCATTGTTGCCCTCTTACCACACATCAGAGTTCCTCTGATGCAATAGAAGGTTTCTTCGTAGGCTGGGGCATTGGATATCGCCATGAAACTAGAGTCATCCCCTATGGGAGAATCCAACTCAGGTATGAGTCAAATTTTGAGTCTGCTAACTAGCTTATCTCTGCAGGTCGAAGATATGAAGAAATACAAGGGAAAATATAAAAGAGAATACATATGGTGTATCCGATGAAAATCAGAGGGCCATGAAAAGGAACATTGTCCCCTATTTAATGAGAAATGATCCTCTGAAGCTCTGAACCATTTGAAGCAGGTTACCCTACCCTAGTACGAGCTACGTAGAAATAGAAATCGCTCTGGTGAATGCTATTACATGAAAAAATATGTCCAGACACCTACCAATCTTTATTGTACATTCTGTAAATTTGTGGGGCACGATGAGAAGGACTGTAGGGATTATGACCTCTTGCATAAAAGTTCAAGAGATACATATAGAATTCAAGGAGATATACAACAAGAGGGAAATGCTACGCAGTTTAATTCCCCAGGAAGAGGAAACTTCAACCCTCACAAGGGATTCAGAGGATGAGGAGGAGGAGGAGGCATGGGTTGAGGTTGAGGACAGATCATTTTTTATAACTGTGCCCAGCAAGGTCACTTGGAAAGGGACTGTCAGAACCCTTGTACCACTTGCAGTTATTGCAATTCATTTGAACATGCTATTGAATATTTCCCAGTGAAAAACTTTAGGAAAGATGGGGAGGAAACTAGAAAGTACAACTAATCTTAGCAGAACCACGTGGAGAGGATCCTAGAATTTTTTTTATCACTAGCAGAGGCATTATTACAGGAGAAGACAAGGTGACTCCAAGGAAGACTATATAGGGATCAAGGGTTAGAAGAGTTGCAGAGAAGAAACAAGTGTTTGACCCCAGGAAAGAAAAGTAGGCGTTTGAAGAGGGAAAAAGAGAATTCGAAAGAGATCAGGATTCTTCATCAAAGAAACATCTAGAAGTAAGAGAATGTGGAATGCCTCTAGAATTCGATCAGTTAGTTGCACCGGGAGATGGAAAAAAGGTAAGCAAGCTTGTCAGTTTCTCGTATAGTTCATTGATTTGATTAAGGATGAAAGCGTTGTGCAAGATTTACAACACTTGATCAGAAAGTATGAACTAGGGAAGGTAGATCCTCTGTTGAATAGATCAGTACATCAAGTATCTAGAAAGATAAGGACAAACAAGGACCTACAACTTAATGCTCATATTGGAGAATATGGCATACATTACGTGGTCCTCAACTTGGGATCAAAAGTCAACATTATGACGAAGCAGACCTGGGCGTTGATGGGAAAACCTAAGTTGATTTATTCCCGTATCAGGCTCAGGATGGATAATCAGTAGGCAGTAAGCCCCTTTGGAAGACTAGAGAATGTCCATGTGGACATTGATGGGTAAGTACATTTACGGACTTTGAGGTAATTGAGATAGTTGATGATAGTTGTCCTTATCCTGCATTGTTAGGAATTGATTGGGATTTCAACAAATCTACTGTGGTTGAATTAAAGAAAAGAAGAATGACATTTGAAGGTGATGTCCTTAGGGTCATTGCACCTCTTGATCCTGATGAAGGTCGCAGATACACAGACTCCATCAGAGAAGAAGACCGTGCTTATGAACTAGAGAATATATATAAATTAACAGCAAGAAAACAAGATTACATTAATCCTACGGAAGATGGAAAATTAAGCTAGCGAAGTGAGAGTGCATGCTTATCATACTCAGAAGAATCACTGGAGAAATGGAAGAACATGATGTATGAAGTCTCCACATGATGATGTGCTAGATTGACCAAGGTATTTCACTGGATCGACACAAAAGTAAGTAACCTGCCCACATTCGATGGTTTAAATCATTTAGGAACTTTCTTATTGGAATTTGAAGAAATTGTACTAGTACAACAGAGGTTGTTGGTACTGAACAAATCCTTGAAAGAAACACCAACAAGATGTTGGGGAACACACAAGAAGAACATCGCGGAGTGGGTGCAATGTAGTACTTTTATGAAAACATGCTTTCCAGACCAGGTTGAAGGATGTAA
Source organism: Picea engelmannii (assembly GCA_009831015.1). NCBI lineage: Eukaryota > Viridiplantae > Streptophyta > Pinopsida > Pinales > Pinaceae > Picea > Picea engelmannii. The sequence continues at coordinate 37,165 of ML821695.1, forward strand.
AGCTAAATACACAGGTCAGAGTTGTCCGAAGGACCATGTGCAAAGGTGTGAGGAGGTCTGGAGCAACATTCCTCAAGAAAAGTGGGTGCATAAATTCATCAACACTTTGGACACAACACCTATCAATTGGTATCTTCAAGTAGAACTGTGCCTCACCACTATAGATTGGCACGGTATGACTCAGAACTTTGTAGCTACATTTTTATTTGAAATTCAACACCCCACAGTATATCATGCTTTACAAGTTGTAACACAAAAATTCTTTGAGGCACCTAACCTCCCTGTTGAGCAAGAGGAATATGAATGGACTGCACCTCTTTAGAAATTACAAGGTTGTTGCAATATCAATGCTAATGAATATGATGATCTTAGGAATGTGAATATCATAGAAACTGAAGGATAGGGAGACATAGAAGGTCCATGGGTTAAACTACCTTTCATTGGACAACCAATCAAAATCAAGAAAGTTAATATTGGAACAGAGCAAGCACCTAAGCTGGAAAACATTGGGGATTACTAGGATGATGCCACTATTGATAAGATCACAGAATTACTGCATGAATATTAGGAATTGTTTCCAAACAAGTTCACCGACATGAAGGGAAATAAAGGGCCCATGGGAGAAATGAAGATCCCCTTGAAACAAGATGCAAGGCCAGTCAAGTAGAGACCCTACAGACTGAATCCCATGTATAAGAAGAAAGTCAGGATCAAACGTTGGAAGAAGGAATCATATAACCTGTTGAAGAATATGAGTGGATTATCCCTATGGTGGTCCAGGATAAGAATACAGGAGAAATCAAGATTTGTGCAGATCTAAGGAAATTGAATGATGCATGCCTACATGACCCCTTCCCTACATTGTTTATCGACGAAGTGTTAGATAATGTAGGAGGAGAGGAGGTCTACTTCTTCACAGATGGATTTTCAGGTTACCATCAGATCAAGATTGCTAAGGAAGACAAACATAAGACCACATTTGTGACAGAATGGGGTTCTTTTTAGTACACAGTGATTCCCTTTGGCTTGAAGAATGCACCAACCATGTTTTCCAGGGTGGTGGTCGAAGTATTCAAGGAATTTTTACATAAAATTTTGGAAGCCTATTTTGATGATTGGAATGTTTTTAGCTTATTGAAAAATCATATTGAATGTTTAAGACTAATGTTGGATAAGTGCAGGCAATGTCAGATTTCCCTGAACCTAAAGAAGTGTATCTTCTTTTCACCCTTTGGAGTGTTGCTAGGGCATATTGTGTGTAAGAGGGGATTATTGGTAGATCCTTCCAAGATTGCCATCATTGTCGATCTACCTCCCCCTACTTCGGTTGGACAGTTGTGCACTACATTGGGGCATACTAGATACTACAGAAAGTTCATTAAGGGCTATGCATAGATAACAACACCGATAGAAAATATTTTAAAGAAATATTGTAAGTTTCAATGGTCCGAAGAATGTCAGCAGAGCTTCGACACGCTAAAGAAGAAAATGGTCACTATACCAATCTTGGTTTTCCCAGATTGGAGTAAGGAATTCCATGTGCATGTCGATACTCCATATATTGCATTAGGAGTAGTGTTAGCACAACCAGGAGAAGGATATATTGACCACCCGTTACCCTTTGCTAGCAGGAATCTCTCTAGAGCTGAGATAAATTACACTACCACTGAAAGAGAAGGGTTAGACATGGTGTATGCACTATAGAAGCTTCGAAAATACTTGTTGGGAGGGAATTTTAATATGTTTACCAATCATTCTGCATTGAAATAGTTAGTCAACAAGCATTTTTGGGGGGAAGAATATGCAGATGGCTACTACTATTCCAGGAATATGACTTTGATATCATGGTCAAGACAGGAAGAATGAACAAGGGACCTGATCACTTGTCCAGATTAGAGCATGGAGAGGAACCTATTAGTCTGGAGGATACACTTTCAGATGAACAGTTTTTGGCCATCAGAAATATGGATGATCACTTTGTTGAGATAGTTTAGTTCCTATCCACAGGAATGGAACCTCTCGAATACACAGTCATTCAGAAGAAACAATTGGTAGTTTGTGCTGCAAATTTTTCACTTATAGTTGGACAACTATATATTATGGGACCCGATGAGATCTTGAGGAGATGTGTTATGGAGGCAGAAATACCACTGATTCTGGAAGAAGCACATGAAGGCATCGTAGGAGGATAATATATAGGAAAAGAAACAATGCAGAAGCTTCTTAGAGCTACCCTTTCGTGGCCCACTTTACACAAAGATTCTAAGGAATACTACAGAGCCTGCGATGTATGCCAAAGAGTTGGGAAACCATCCATAAGAGATGAGATTCCTTTAGAACCTCAGCTAACTTTATAGGCATTTGAGAAATGGTCCATTGATTTTGTGGGACCTGTTAACCCACCAGGAAAGTGCACAGGAGAGATATACATTATCACTGCAACATAGTATTTTACCATATGGGCAGAAGCAAGAGAATTTAGGGACTGTAGTGCAACTACAACTGCACAGTTCATATTTGAGGATATCATAACAATGTTTGGATTCCCAAATATCCTTATGAACGATCAAGGTACTCATTTTATTAATAAAACTATTGAAGCCTTGAATCAGGAATTTGAAGTTCATCATTAGAATAGCACACCTTACCACCCACAAGCGAATGGTACAGTCAAAGCTTTCAATAAGATATTGGAGACATCACTAACGAATATTTGCAATGTGAACAAAGATGATTGGGATTTAAGAATTCCAACAGTATTATGGCCCTACAGAATTACTTACAAGAAGTTAACAACACAGACCCCATTTAAGTCAGTATATGACTTGGAATCAGTGGTACCTATGGAATACTTGGTTTCTAGCTTAAGAATTGTAGCATTCACAAATATGGATGACATAGGAGTTGTACAAGACAGGCTTGCGTAGTTGGTAGAACTGAAAGAAGACAGGTTTATTGCAGGATTTCATCAGCAGATACAAAAAGAAAGAGAAAAGGCTTATCATGACAGACACATCAGGAGAAAAGCATTCAAGCAAGGAGATTTGGTACTGATATATGACAGCAAGTTCATGAAGCATCCAGGGAAGTTTAGGACACACTGGCTAGGACCATTTTAGGATGCCTACATCACAAAAGGAGGAGCTGCATAGTTGAAAACCCTAAACATAGAATGGAAAGAAGGTTTGGTAAATGGGAGCCGATTGAAATTGTACTATGACAACTAGTTGCCTCACATCTCTCAATAACATCATAGGAAGAAGGGTCTAGGTACCATGTGTAGTTGAAACTGGGTACCAGACACAGAAAATACAGTCTGCACAAGGAAGGGAGGGACAGAGCAGAAAGCATAGGCTGCTCCATGCAGTCTGAAGTCAAAGTGGAACAGAAGATTCAGTCTTGCAGTTACTCGGGACGAGTCACATGTGACTTTTGGGGGCATGTTGGCACTTAGTTATAGATTAAGGATGAAATTTAAGAAAAAGGAAGAGAAAAGGCGAAGTACGAACTACGTGGAAGGCACATTGACTGAGAATGGGTCGAAGTGGTCAAAGAAGAAGAAAATAAGGAGCGAAGTAAGGTTCATCGAGTCGTTGAATGAGAATATCAAGGAATACAGATCAACAAGGAAATATGGATCTTGGACAACTCAACAAGTGGAAAAATCCATCGATGGATGCTTGGATAAACTCGTGGGAAAAAAGGAAAGATAGGCTGGCGAAGAAATGAAAACACATGTCAAGTGGACCTAGGGTTTTGGAAATTAGAGTTTTTACACTTAGACTTCAGTCTAAGGTTGTCCAAGACTGATTGTAATGTATAAATAAAGATCTAGATGAGAGAAGAGGGTTGTTGTTGGTTGTTGTTCAAGAAATGGTTGTTGAGTGTAGAAATTGTGAGAGAGAGAGCAGTAGGCTATGGTAGAGAGTCTATATTTTAAGATCTTTAACTGGGTGCAAAGGTCAACTCTGTAGCTGGGTGCACAGGGAGGGGAGAGAGGAAGGGAGAAGAGAGAGGAAGATCTGCAAGATAAGTGCACAGATAGAACTATATATTTTCACATAACATATCAAGAAACACAATTTTGTGGACATAGCCCTAGGGAGAGAGTGAACCATGTATATCTTGTTGTTATATGTGGTTTATGTTGTATTATTTGCTTTATGTTACACTGTTATTTCATTGTTATGATAGATATAAGATATAACTTGCGAAGTAGGCTTAGGTGTGGAAAAGAATATATGGATTTTTGTGTGTTGATTCCTTGGATCCACTTTGCATTTCCCTTAGTTTTAGACACATGTGTCCTGCAACCCCCTATTGCTACTTCAGGTGAGACTGCATCTTCTCTATAGGTGTTTCTGAAAGGGCCAATAGTTAGGGCTTGTTTGTGTGTTGTTAGAGTTGAACCCTAGGTCTCCCCCTGTGCCAACAGAAGTGCATGCGGGAGATGTACACTCAGAGGAATGTTTCCTCCTAGGTATAGGGTGTCAAATTACAAAGGATATAATAAAGGCTATACTTGGTTGAGGATGCAAACTGCTGAGGAAAACAATTTATAATGCAAAGAGAGAACCGACTATAGGCTCAATACTGTAAGCAAGGGCATGAGATGCAATCACAACTTAACGCCAAAAAATGTCCTTTTTTATGTCTTTTAGTCTACTTGGTGTGAAAAGGGATAAACTTGTGCCAAATAGACATCTTTTGAAAACTAGTTTTACGAGTGTGAAAGAGACAAGTTCACACGACAATATTTTCATTTTTTGATAGCGAGTCGGAAAAGAGATTAACTAAGACTCATGAAATTTCAAATCCAAATTAACGAGTGTGAAAGGGACAAATCACTCGACAATATTTTTCCTTTTTAGGCAAGTCGGAAAAGAGCTTAAATTAAACTCATTTGGGAGATTCTAGGTGGCAAGTCATGAGGGAGGCCAAGGCTTCCATGCAGAGCTTCTATGGAATGTCAGTATCTTACGAATAGTTGACATAAGCTTGAGAAAACCCAAATCTCTCCAAGTCGAGGAGGATAAAGCACTCACTAAGTATATAGTCTCTGTGATAGATCAGATAATATCTCTTACAGGAAAATACATAGGCGAGGGCATTGGATACTCCATAGGACTATCCCAGTCGAAGGTGATCTCCTCAAAACCAGGAGGGAGAGGAATCGATGAAATAAAAACTCTCTCTTGTTCGGAAGATGAAAGATCAGGAATGTTGACGACATGATTTAAGGATGCATCACCCTCCACAAGGAGAGCAGGATTGACTGGATATTGCACCAGTATGACGACTTCTTCAATTCTAGGTTGAAGAGGATGCATGATAATAGGGACATGGGACACATCACCCTCGACAATGGGGGTGAGTTCAGGACAGGATTGCAATGGTGTTACGACCATGTCAATAAAAGGAGTAACAAGGTGGGGAGAAGCCTCAGATGCCTCAGAATATGAAGGGCCCTTAGGTGAGCCCCATGCTTATGGTATCTCAGCAGTAGCTGGACACATATGAGTAAGGTGATTTCCTTCACAAGTCCTGCAAAGGAATTTAGGCTTACGTCTGAGACATCTAGGCTTCTCGATGCCCCTAGTGGTGTTCACAATGGTTGGTGACATACTCTCGACACGACAGGAAGAAGTGGGATATTCATATCCTACATGATGTATGGAGTTCAAATATGCGATATCGATATGATTCGTGATTACTAGAGCGGTTCCCCCAGCCTAACTAGCAGCAGTCGGGTCTGGGTTGTCAACATGACTTGTAGAAGTCGTTGACCCATATCGAACATGAATGAAAGAGATTGGTGATGGAGCTCTAGTATGAATGATAGTGACTGGGCTAGCAGTGGGATGTGGAATTTGATGACAAGGTCCAGGGAAAGATTGACTTTGAAACATTGCAGGCTAGGAGGGATCATGATTACCCCTTGTCTCTGTCCGGAACGGTAGTATCCTCCATTTAATTGATTCAAGGAAGTCTGAATTTTTCATCATCACTGAAGTATACGAAGAGACAGAAGTATGATAATGACTATTCAAGTGAGGATATATGTTTCCCCCTTGTGAAGGGGTTTCGTAAAGAGGATAGCCCAAACTGTAAAACTGATTCTCCCCATAAAAAACACTCGGGGATATATGAGGACTCGCCATGGAAAAAGTGTTCGAAGGAACCAACATGGCAGATGGAGGATAAATGGATGGCATGTAATAAGTAGAATAATCACCCATCTAAGTATTGGATCCTAAAATAGCATAACTAGGAATGGATTCGTAAGAGGGGAGGTTCCAACCTCCCATTGTAAAAGAAGATTGAAGGACATATCTCATATCAAATGAATACATAGGCATTGGGACCATGGTGCCCCTTGATCCAATGCTAGAATTCATATAAGTGGACCAGGGAGAGGATTGAAAAGGTGATGGAATATCAACAGGAGAATGACTAGATACCCAAGGCGTGGAGTGAGTACCAAAGTTCTGCATACCATTATAGGAAAAAATAGGATTCATCCCCATGAAAGGAGTAGCCATCATGGGGTAGGTAGGGGTGAATGAAGGAGTCAAAGTAACTCCACTATCCATGATAAAGAGAACTCGGTATAAATTCTTAACGCCAACTAGAAATCAAAGATCCCATCAAAAGTCAAATGACCAATATGCATGCAAACGGGGTAAAGTGCCTGAGTGGCCTCCCTCCCTAAAGAAGGTATGTCTCACCCAAGAGGGGCTTGAGACTCCCTGCTAAAGATCGGAGGTAAAAAAATCAGTTATAAGGCCCCTCATGAGCTTAACAACCACTCGGTCAAATCCCCCCGAAGAGGTAATCCTCCATAAAGGTTGTGTGATGTCCAACCCTTATCTGACCTAGGGTACCTGCAGAATAACCTCTGCAAGTAACCTATGACACACCTAAGTCAAGCAACTAATCAACCACCATATAATCGATGCACGGGTGAGAAGTTGTAAGTCAGGTCCACCGTATGGGCAGGGTAGAAAAGCCTGAAACCTTGAAAGCATCGCCTCTCATGGAGGTAAAGGTACTAAAAAGATCCCCAAATATGAATAGATCCCCAGAAACATCTCTGACACTAGGAAGGTATTGGGGGTATATCCCTTCAACCAACTTTGTGTGACCTCATGATTAACTCCAATGTGAGTGGAGCCTCCTGATCTTACCAATTATACAATCGATTTCTCCACTCCCTGACTCAGACACATATGCTGATTCAATTGCCTTGGATAAGTTTGCTCACAAAATCCTATTCCAAGGCACTAAATCCTAGCCTAGTTTGTGCACCCTAGAAAATAAATTCATTACTAATAAATTTTAAATTATAGAGTTGATTTTAATGGTTGTGATTACTCAAAAAGGTATGGTAGTGAAAATCATGGTGTTATGGCTCTGCAAGAATAGTAAATATGAAAATAATGCAAATTCCTAAATTTAACTTTTAATGTATGATATGCTTTTAAAAACGATGCAATTTTCAAATTCAACTCTGCAATTTAGAAGTAAAAATGCAATCTTTCACTATATGCACTAAGCTAATGATAAAAACTCAAAAGACAAAAATGCCAAGAAATGCAAAATGCCCATTTTTTTTGTATTTTCAATATATCAATACTGAAAATGCATGGACTGAAAATTAACTTGAATATATATAGCCCTACTATGTATAAAAAAGAGATAAATCAAGAAGGATATCAAGCAACGAAAAACCCATCCCAATATACAAGGACAATAAAAATGAAAAGATGAAGAGAAAGACTTTGCCCAGAAATTCAACCAAAAGAGGGTTTCTTGTCATCCCATAGACACTCAACAGGCACTACAGAGACCTAAGAAGGCTCAGCAAGCATCAAATCCCACCCATCAAACACCAAATCAAGAAAATAGGCAAGGAGAAAAGGTGTACACAATTGTTTGGGAAAACGGAGCGTATATACGCATCTTGAAGTGAGACAGCATGTGTGTATAGCGAATGTCAAGGAAAAAGGTGCATATATTCTTTAAAATAAGTCTAGGAAAGGGAGAAAGGTTGAAAACTCAGACCCAAAGTGAATAGGAGCTGTCAAGCAATGAAGTAACAAGAACCACAATATAAACGAGAGAAATCTAAGGAGAAAAGTACTTCAAACCCTAAGAAAGAAGATTCATCCCTAGTAGAGTCAACAATTTTGTTACGGGGAAAATCTCTCTATGCCTAGGGTCAACCACAACAGACGGAAATGACTGCAGAAATCAACTCTATCCCAACAAGATGTTATATAAACCAATGTGCAAGCAAGATAAGAAGGAGGCATACCTCAACCAGATGTTCGATGATGTCCACCGTTGAGCACTTCGACCCAAAGCTATATACCTGCAACAAGTTCCCAACAAATAAGCAAAAACAAGCATACGATGGAAATATAAACGGTTAGCACATTAGATAGCATAATCCATCAATATACATAAAAAATACACCCATGGATAATAATACATATATTTGCAAGATATCAATTGGACAGGAAAGGAGTATTTCTATTAATAAATGATTAATAGAAGTGAAAATATTACAGACTTCTATGTCGGCATGGTTCAAAACCAAGAAACCAAGTTCCTTCCAACTGGGCCTCCACCATTTCAATCCTCCACCAAAGGCAAGCTCATATAATGGAAAATAAGAGGTTCTCCATCAATAAGGGAAGAGCTTGGGGGATGAACACTATGTTCAGACTTAAAGGACAAAGGGATGCAGACTCAATATGAAGTAAATAATTTCACCAGAGTAACTTTGCTCCCAAAGTTGAATTCTTTCTTCTTTTTCACAGCTCGGAATTGTCTTCTTTATAGCCTTCAAAAAGAAACTGAAGGGCCGAATCAGAGCATTTACAATATATGGAAGGCCAAGGATCAGAGATCTCCTATCGTGACATGGAAACCCAACATTTAATTTTGATTTTTTGGCACAAATCCTGATGTACGCGGGTTGTAGTGGAGAAACCTACGTATACTCTTGTTGTATAGGGTGCAAGATGCGTACAAGTGGTAAAATTTATATTTTTGTCTCTGGATTGTAGTAACAGGGAAGATAATTTTGCATAGGGGAATGGAATAAGGCCCTTGAACAATTTTTGAGGATACTTGGTCATAATTGACCTATTTTTGGGATTTTGGCAGGCTGTCGAACACGGAGCGCAAGACGAAGCGGAGATCACGGGATCTCAACCCCTTTTTTTAGGCCTTTTTGGGTTTTGGGATTATGTAACAAGTATGGGTATGTCGGCCCATGGGTTTACCCATGCTTAGGCCCACTTTTCTAATGTATAAATAATTAGCTAGGTGGAGTAAGTAAAGAGAAACAAGTTTGATCTGTGTGATTTAAAGTGCTAAGTGTTGAATAGAGATTTCTTTTGTGCATGTTGTGTAGGACTTGCAGAGCTAAGTGCAAGTAGTTGTAAGAAGGATTTGTGATGTAACCTATCTCGGGGAAGGAGGATCTAGCAGAGTGCACAGATATCATGTCTTATGAGGAGTATGGTTTTTGAGGCTCTGTGCATGTAACTGATTGACAAAAGATAATAGAAGAGAAGAAGAGTTGGTGGACGTAGCCCCAGGGTGGGGGTGAACCACGTATATGTTGTGTTTCTTTGCTTGGTGCAATGTATTGATGTGTTTCTGTGTGATTTGATTAGGGCTTTATGAATGTTAGATAGATCTGATGTTGTTTTGTGCTTAATAAGTTGAATGAATGCTATATCTAACCTATGTGAAGTATGATTAGTGCTTGAATCTATTGGATCTAATGAGTTCCTTCCATGCTAAGTGATATTAGATATTGGATCTGGTTAAATACTACAATGCTCTGTAATTAGGGTTTGTCTGCGTTGTTAATAAGAACTCAATATTGATTAATGTTGACTGCTAAGTGTTTTATTAAGTGTCTAAATCGCAGATCTATGTCCCAGCTAAGGTTCCATACATATGAGTCCTGCAACCACCCCTGCCTCTACCTGAGGTGAGACTTCATCTACTTCGCAGGTGTTGTCGAAAGGCCCGGTAATTAGGGTTTTGTTGGTGCGTTGTTGTAGCATTGAACCCTGGGTCTACCCCTATGCCAAAAAATGGTTACATTGTCAGGACCTCAAACTATGATTGTTGGGAACTGAGAAAGAGGAATCTTTGTGCAAAGATCCGACCTAAAATTGTGATTGTTGGGAACTAAGGAATAAGAAGCTTTGTGCGAAGATCCGGCCTAAAATTGTGAAAGATCTATGTGTATATCTATCTCTCTAGGGCACAGTAATCTACTTGATCTATGAATATATGTGCCAAGAAGGGTCAAATCTGAAGAAAAGAGGTAAGATCTACAAGCTTTGTGCTCTGATAGAGGTAAGAATAGTGAAATCTTTTTAGATCTGGAATCATTGTGCTCTGTGGAAGTAAGATAAGTAAAAATATTTTGTTTCTAGAGTATGGATCTAGGTATGTTTGATAAGATTTGTCCTATCTTGAAAACTAGGGCACTGGTAGATGAAAGAATATTTGATATGAGTAGATCTGATAAGAATAGTGAAAGATATGTTATACCTGTGCATATACATAATTTTTGAACTAACAGATCGATGCAGGATCTTAGAAAGAATTTTTTTCAGCTTAGCTACTATGATCCTAGAGAACAGTACAGAAAAGGTTGGGGATCATGTAAGAGAAAGAGAGGATTAACTCTATGTTACAGTTGTCGAAAACTAGAACATCTTGCTAAGGAATTCCCTGGAAGAAGACCTAGTTGTGTTTGTTGTAAAGCTTTGGATCATGAAGTTTTAGATTGCCCAAAAATGATTGCTAAGGTTGAAAGGATGAATATGAGACAAGAATACCATGAGAAAGTTCAAGCAACTGAAACCGGGACAAAAGACTAGAAAGAATAAGAGAAAGTATTGCTCCAGATAAAAGAAACCCTGAATGACCACCGAAATGTCAGCTTATCAGAGATATTCCAAGAAAAATAATGCATAGAAGCAAGAATATGAGACTTCAACATTGACTGTGTTCTGGATGAAGAAACAAAGGTGAATATTATGACAGAAAGAACTTGGGAAACTTTAGGAAATCCTGCTATGATTCCTTCATTGGGGGGAATAGGATTATTCAGAGGAAATATAATAAACCTATGTGGAAAGCTCACCCAGATATCTATGAGTGCCAATGCAACATCGACAGAGGAATAATTTCAAGTTGTTAAATTTATTGATGACATAGCTCCATTTGCTATGTTACTAGGAAAATCTTGGATTGAGAAAGATCGGGGCAGAAGGAAAGAAGAAGAAGTCTTAGAACAAAAGAAACAAGAGTTAAAGGATTTTATGGCTAGGAGGATCACACACTTGATTGAAGAACAGGAGAACAGAGTGAGGATATTTTAAAACAGAGACTTGGATGTCTAAGTTGGAAGAACATTAGAAGACCCACAGAAGACTGAAGTACCTACCCCAGATAAGGAAGAAGTATTACCCTTGAATTTTAGGAAAGAATCTCAACAAAGCAAAGTTACTCTGTCGAAAGAAGATAAGAATCAAAATGAAAAGATGAATACTGAGATGAAGCTCAATGGAAATAAGGCCCAAAAACTAAGTTAGAAGAGAGCTAAGACCAAAAAGTTACAGAAAGTTCCAAAAGGAACTTCGCAGAAGGGAAATTTGAAAAATTGGAACTTCGCTGGGATATCAGAACAACATCACATGGAACTTCTCCATGGTGAAGAAATATGGTTGTTGAGAACAGCATAACCGTTAGACCGACAACCCGAATGGGAATAAAGGCATTTATGGTTAGACAGCTCACCACCAGACTGTTGGGACCACGTCGTAATGGACATAACTGAGTTAATGAAGGCTTCTCATCCATTGAAGAGATCCGTTGCCAAGTTATCTATTTATCCCATCACGCCATGCACCAAGAACACTTTTGCTAACCGTAAATTTGAGCCTGCATATTAGTTGATTCTCTCCTAGTGATCATCGCGCTCTTTCCATCTATCCCAATGCATTGAGAGATTTCTCCTCGAACCAGAGATTTTCAACCCTGAGTGTGTATGTCGGACGAGTTCAGTGTTGCAGAGAATATTGTTGAGGAAGTTATCATCGACCTCATGACCCAAAGAGTAATGTCGATGTCTGCAGGTATACAAGCATCATTGACGATAGGAGTGCAAGCCTCTCCATCGACTTCACGTGGATCGGGGCCATCCCGACCGATAGAAGAGAAGAGAATGAAGCACAGAGATGACTTAGCCAATGAGAAGCTAATCCTGACCATATTACCCAACTACATCCCGCCTCTGGACGGCACGATGAGTCGCTATAGTGTGCCAAGAGATTTCGAGTACACCATGGTTACTGTGTACCTTCCGAAGGGAATACGTGGAGTTCGATCACAACATGACAAGATCGCAGTGTTGAAGTTCAGTGATTTCACCCTCGAAGATCACAATAATTATAGTACAATCACCCTGTTTAAATACCTGACCAGAATGAAGGGGAAGAACTCCAAGATAATCCCTCAGCCGTGGACGATGAACCTTGTGCAGTCCACCCTGGTCAATGTCATGAAGATCCCACACTTCGAAAGGCACCAGGAAGTCAACGCTTGTGTCAAGATACTACTATCATGTTACCATGGCAGCTATTTATGGCTAGTCCACCGTATTACAGTCGATCCAACACTGATCCATAGGATCATAGGGTTGAGTATGCAAGGAACTAATCCACAATATTTATATCCAGGAAAATCCACAACTCACGCACTAGCACAAAAGACCAAGGATACATACGACGATGTGGAGAAGGGGACGCGAGGCTACAAGGTAGCCTCCATCCAGAATGGCACAGTGCACCTCGCCTGTCAGTTAATTGCAGGAAAGTTAGTAAGGAAGAACAAACCTACGCATGTCACAGGCTTCCTCGTTGACCTTGAGGGGAAGTGTGTAGAAGGTCTACAGATGAACCAAGTGAAGTAACTAGTCAATCATCTTGAGCTAGAATGCTGCGAAGCGGAGGATCAGATCTATGAGTTCCACTTTAGCTGGCTCCTGATCCTCATCGCCTTTATTACCTGGGAGATGCCACAAGGTGTGACCTTCCCGGATATCAAACTGTTTGAGTCGTTCATCACGACGTTCGCTATGCTATGGTAATCGAGTGATATGAACAAACAGTGGCAGTCGAATGTTTTTTTTCATACGTACTACCTTCAACTAAAGAGAGACATCAAAGCTGAACATTGCATGACTCCTAACACTTTACAGAGATTTTGATCTCTGATGAAGTTATGCGCAGATCGTCACTTGATCTAGCTTACAGCGTGAGACGATGAACATAATGAGCAACTGTAGTCTTACTACAAGATCACAGAAGAGGATCTTGAGGAGATCACTAAGGACTGGTTGACATACCTCCTCATTCCAGTAGACCCTGTAGAGATGTCCGATCCTAACAGCCCAAAAATCGTGCATGATACACTTGGACCCAGAAAAATGAAGAAGACCGAAGAAGTACAAGAATTAAGCAGTGCCTCAGGAAAGACTGCTTCAGTATCACCTGATTGAGGGGGTGATGACGAAGTAGAAGACATAAATGGAACATGAGCTGAAAAAAAGCAAGGCGAAGTAACACCGCTGAGACATGAGACCGATCTCCTAAAGAAGAGGAAGGTTTCTCCCCCGAAACCTTCTTCCCGGAAGAAATCGAAATCCACTGTGACCAATATGAATATTGTTCTTACTGCCAATGATTTTGATTTCAACATTGCAGTGCTAAATGACGCCTCGCTGGAAATCGAAAAGAAGCAAGAAGCTAAGTAGGAAGAAATGTATGACAGACTTAAGGTCAAGTTTCGAGGGGTATGGCAGGCCCTTCAGTCCAACCACGCAGTTTCCACTGTTCCCCTATTGTCAGGAGAACCAGAGTTGGAGGATGAGCCAGCCCAACTCCGCCGATTAGCTTATGCGGTCGAAGCTTATCTTCGTCGCGCACAAGAAGAAAAGAAAAAGCTACCCAGACCTTGAAGCAAGTACAGGGCGACAATATTGTATAAAAATGTAGAATTGCAGAATAGGAGAAGGTTTCTCTCAAGGCCAAGTTTGACGAAGAGAAAGCACAAATGTAGCAAGAGAAAGAACAGTTTCTCGCAGGGCAAAGTGAAGTAAAAGAACCAGTCAACAAGGAACTTTGCTCTATGACAGGCTTAGAGCCATAGGCAGAGGACTGAGTTGAGCATCAAGTAGAGTAGCTCACGGAATTCATCCAAAATCTACAACAAATAATAGCATATCTAGAGTTACGCACAATGCCCAACACTCTGTAGGATGTAAGAGATCAAAGAGAAGCAACTGCCTAAAGCTCAGTTGAGAGACTAAAGGCCCTTTCCATGGAATGCAAGAAACTCAGTAATCACAGTGCCCAGACTTATGAGCAACTCACTAAGAATGCAGAACTGAAGGCACTAGAGTCACACCTCTAGAAGGTGAAGCAACAAGCAGAAAAAATACAGGCGTAGTTGAAGCCCCTGTTAGATATTGAAAGAATGAAGCGATCCCAAGAGAAGTGCACTGTCCAACAGCAGGTTCACACTGTTCAGAGAAAAGTCATGGAAGTGACTCAGAGGCTCCAACCTGTACAGGATGAGGCTTACCAACTGTTCACAGAGATAGAAGGCCAAGGAGAAGAACTGGAGAAAGTTGTTACTACAACTGAACAATGTCTAGAGGGACCCATGAACGAGCTAGTCATCCAATAATTTGCAGAACAAGAGGTCATAGCATAGCAACAAGTTGAAGTAGCTTGAGCCAAGATTGATGCTTTCGAAGTAGAACTACCCAGATCAGAGTGACTCAAGACGAGTCACAGGTGAGTGTTGGGGGCATGTTGGCCCTTGACCAAGTTTTGAGGATACTTTCTCATAATTGACCTATTTTTCGGACTTCGACAGGCTATCGAAGATGGAGCACAAGATGAAGTGGAGATCATGGGATCTTGACCCCTTTTTTTAGACCTTTTTGGGTTTTGGGATTATGTCACAAGTATGGGAATGTTGGCCCATGGGTTTACCCATGCTTAGGCCCACTTTTGTAATGTATAAATAAGTAGTTAGGTGAAGTAAGTAAAGAGTGACAAGTTCGATCTGTGTGATCAAAAGTGCTAAGTGTTGAATAGAAATTTCTTTTGTGCATGTTATGTAGGACTTGCAGAGCTAAGTGCACGTAGTTGTAAGAAGGCTTTGTGTTGTAAACTATCTCGGGGAAGGAGGATCAAGCAGAGTGCGCAAATCTCCTGTCCTATGCGGAGTAGGGTTTTTTAGGATCTATGCATGTAACTGATTGATAAAACATAATAGAAGAGAAGAAGAGTTGGTGGACGTAGCCCCAGGGTGGGGGTGAACCACGTATATGATGTGTTTCTCTGCTTGGTGCAATGCATTGATGTGTTTCTGTGTGATTTTCTTAGTGCTTTATGAATGTTAGATAGATTTGATGTTGCTTTGTGGTTAATAAGTATGTGAAGTATGCTTAGTTCTTGAATCTATTGGATCTAATGAGTTCCTTCCATGCTAAGTGTTATTAGATATTAGATCTAGTTAAATACTACGATGCTATGTAATTAGGGTTTGTCTACGTTGTTACTAAGAACTGAATATTGATGAATGTTGACTGCTAAGTGCTCTATTAAGTGTCTGAATCATAGATCTTTTTCCCATCTAAGGTTGCAGACATCTAAGTCCTGCAACCACCCTTGCCTCTACCTCGAGTGAGACTTCATCTACTTCACAAGTGTTGTCGAAAGGGTCAGTAGCTAGGGTTTTGTTGGTGTGTTGTTGTAGCATTGAACCCTGAGTCTACCCCTATGCCAACACCCTCTTTACAATATTGCATAGGGTGAGGCAAATCTTTCTCTAACAAGGATACATTAAGGCCCTCCTATGATGAGTCTTTTCCTATCAACTCAAACTCATTATCCAGGAATTAAACTTAGAAACTAATTGGTATCTTGGAATTTGCATGCCTCAATGGCAGGTTTCCTTGCTTTCAACAATGGGTTTTCATTATTGACACCTGATTGGAAGATTCGATCAAGTGGTCGACTTCAACTCATTAATTCACATTCATTGGATTGTACTATAGTACCTTGGGATTCATTGAAATTAGTGGTGATTTGCCTCACACTTGTTAACAATATTCATTAATGATTGGTAATCAAGTGGTTTCTACCATGTTTGACTTGAGCACATGTATTCACATGGTTAGATTCGTACTATAGAATGGTGGAGATGAAGACCCTGGATCTTTTCTGATAGATTCAGGTTGCATTGGAGTATATTCAGATTGTGTTATTGCATAGATCCACTGTGTATGTCTCATGGCTAGGTTCAAATTTGAGTCTTTAACACATAGATACACAATGTATTTTTGGTGGCTATGTTAATATTTGAGTCATATTAGCATCGATCCACAGTGTATGTTTGGTGTCCATGACCTGTATTACTTGACATGGATTTTTACATGTCATCATTTGTGTTTTGAGTCATTTGTATTCTGAGTATTGGAATGCCTACCTCAGTGATGATATATTATTGTACTGTATTTCCTTGTTTGTTAGCAGGTTTCCGATCGACGTGTTCCTTGTTCCCTACACACACTCGACAAAGTATTTTAGCTATCACTCTATTCTAACTTCATACTTTGGAGGGCTCTTTGTTACACACTATTTTCATCACCTCTATGATCGTTAATGATGTAAACCTATCATTTGTCTTGAGAAGGATCAATGGCCTGAATCCCTGAAGAAAAATGAAGACACATTTTCCTAGAAAGATGAAAATTGTCTTTTCCTTTGTAAAAACCTTATAAAAAGGGATCACCACACCTTGTTTAGTGTTAAGGGTGTGATGATACCATAGTATATTGAAACTACGTCGTAGATTTCTCAGTTTTAAGGGTGCGACAATTTTTGTATGAAGGAAAAAGTGGAATTTCTCGAAAGTTCTAGAATAGAAGCTTCGAGGGTGAGGTGGACTCCGATCGGTTTGGATCTAAGTCGCATCCCTGATCTCATGGGATCATCATAACCTCCTCACCCTATCCTTTTCATCTTATAAAAGGAGGGGACTTCTCATGGGAGAATTTAGCTTGGAAAATTAACTTGATTGGGTTTTTAAAGATAGCTTGGATGTTGATGAGTTTTGATAGACTTCTGATTTATGTTGTCAAGATAGATTGTTAGTACCTCAAACTTACAGTCTCAGAATCCTTGGAGAAAAAGTGTGTGGGAAGCAACGAACTGTTGGAAGGGACCTTACAACATCAAGGCATTGGTTGTATTCTCCTTTTCATATCTTAAATACAGTGATATATTTCTTTCCCATAAAATTGGTCTGATTTTATTGTATGACTCCTTGATCACATACATAGATTTTGTTGAGTATACGTTGTTGCTTTCACTTCGTTGGCTTGTGTTTTTTTTACAGGTTCAGCATCCCATAAGCCCTAGAACGGAGAGAGGATGACACTAGCAAGGACAAGTGACATTTAAATTGCATGTCATTTATCTCTTGTTAGTTAGTATGCCTGATAATTAAAACTTAGAGAAATTTTTATATCCATTCTTGTTTTGTTCTAGTTTCACGGTGAAACTAGGGAGATCTATTTGTGTACGCACTAACTAATTAGTCCAATAACACCCAGAGCCTGGAGTTAATCTATTCCATAGATCTGAGGTTGCACGAGAACTTTTCCCAACCGTCATATTTGGGATGGGGTGAACCCAGCGTTGACCAACTCCGGAAGCAAAGAGGAGTTTGGAGTGAAAAACTCCTGAAGGTCGGAGTCGCAAAGTAACATTAGTCGTGGATCTATGGTTCCATTTGGCCAGATATTGACCCTGATATTTGAGGGATGTTAGAAGGTTGTCAGTCTGGTGTGACATGGCGAGCCAACATCACCAGGGTGACATGGACCCACAATCGACGTGCCACATGTCAGCTCGATCTATTCTTTTCATAGACCCTATATGCCTATTGTAACATGACACATGTCACCCCTAACCCATCTATGTGTCAACCCTAGTTCATGCCTGCTTGGCCAACATGGCTAGCAATGTGATCAAGACCCCATGAGTTTAGACAACTTCAGAGTTCGAAATATTTAGTGAGTGGTACAATATAGGAACGTCCAACCCAAATAACAGATCGATGATCATAACAAGAGTTCGGGAGTTTGGGCATAGTGTGGAATAAGGGATGTTCGACGAGAATCGATGATAGTCAATCGTCGAACATAAAGAGAGTTTGGGAATTTGGCCATACTGTGTAATAAGGAATGTTCGACGAGAATCATCAATTGTCGAATGTCGAAGGGCTAGGGGAACGCAGATACATTTTGGGACTTCGAGGATTTGGAAAAAGGTATGATGCATGTAGATAGCCGAATCCCCCTCCTTAATCATACAATCTCAGCAGAGGACGTGGATAGTTAATTTCCTCCATTGTTCAGTGATACAGGAATTTGTCGACACTTTTAAGAACTTCTGCAGTGATGAAACCTTACTAATGCATGATCTCAGCTCCCGGTTTTCAGCCCAAGGTCATGAGGAGAACCCCGCTATCTATTTTAAACACCTAGTGAGTGATGTAAGCTTCGGGAAGCTAGTTAAGAAGGTTTTGGTTTAAGTAAAGGACCAAAAATGAACCAGGAAAAGAGAAAATTTGATGCCCCACCTCTAGAAAGGCTATTTAGGGGTTGGGAGTGTTACAAATTGGTATCAGAGCACATCAGCAACACTTATCCTTCTTGGGCTCATGTACGAGTAGTATGAATATATATATATATTTTATAGGACTTTAAGGGGTAACACCCTATCTTACCCCATTCCTGAGAATCTTAGTAAAACTATATTGAAGAGAGGAGTGGGATCTTTTACTATTGATAGATGGTTTGGAAATTTGCATTGTATGTTGCTAATGTTCCCAATAAAGAGGCAGACTTCACTCTGCAATCATATATGTTGTTGCAAAGACATAAGGTTGGATTACCAAGTCTAGGATGAGCATGTTGAGAATATTACTGCCAAACGAAAATCGTTTGCATAAGTTCCTTAGGTAGAAGGATGCAGATTTAAAATACAGTTGGGATTTTACCCAATGATATTGAATCATGCTAGTCTGATGATAGTTGATCCTACAAGAGTGGGATTATGTTGATGAGCACTAATAGCAAGACTTGGATGAGAACGAATGGAAAGGATCCGTAGCAATAATAATCACTACTTTAATGAATGGTTAAACCTTGTATATGTGTATAATCCATCACGATCAAAGGAATGAGTCTGGTGATTGTTCTCTGAAAAAGGGAGAGCATGCGTAGCTCTCGAGAATAGAAGGGAAACTGTGAAACAAAATTTTGTTTCTAGGTACAAGAATTGTTGGGCGGGGTTTTTCTAATTAAGATGGAAAACATAGCTATAGAAATATAGAGTGATTGAGTGAGAAATCACAACAGTCTCCCTTGCTTGGTGGATAGGAAACTAAACTACCATAAATATTGTGGAAGGAGGAGAGTGGCCTTTGTCCCTGATGGTTGTTGAACAGAAGGAGGAATTCTAGGTGTAATGGTTAAGACTGGTCTTGACCTAAATATACTTTCGATTTCTGAACTAGGACACTAAGTAACATAATTCGAAATTGTATTTGGGCTTTGAGGGGATAGTCCAAATTATATTAGACATTAAATTGTTATAATTAAAATAAAATGGTCAACTAAATGTTGATCCTGAATGTGGTAAAGGAAGTGTTGGGGAACTTCTAGAAGCCTAATGGGATAGATTGACATCCAGTGGTGGATGGTATCCATATAGATATAGTTGAAAGCTAGATTGGCTACCCTATTACCTTGGGCATGTTTTCAATTTCCCATATTGTATTTATAAGTTGGGTAATGATATATGGAAAATTAAGGCAAGAGTGTTTTCTTGCTAGTTGTTATTACACTGAAGAGAGAAAGGTAACCTTTGTTGGTTATTGTGAAAAGAGGTGCAAGAGATGTTGTTATAACCCTAAATTTCACCATACATGTATACCTGGCAACAGGCCATCTTACATGATATTTTTTCCAAAGCCATCACTGAATAACTCTTCTAAAAACCATATTTTTGAAGATGTGCGCACCTTGCACCACGACTGCTTGCATACACATGCGTGTTGCACCTCTACAGCTCGCATGCGTATGCTAGCTGCACCATTATAGCTCGTGTATACTCACAAAAATTGAAAAAAATAAAAATTTGCAAGGGGATATGGGCTTTTGGGTAGTTTCCTAACCAATTGACCATCCATAGTCGGTTACCCAATCGAATAACTATCTTTTTGGCATATAAAATAAGGTGTTGGGGTCCCATTCCTACAAGAAGCATGAGAGCATAGAAACTCTACTCATTTTAGTATTCCTCCTTGCCCCAATTATTTTCCACTACATTGTGAGTTTGAGTCAGAATTCCTTATTCCAACCCTTTTTCTTCCACTGCAAACCCTTGACATTTACCTAGAGAGAACTGAAGAGGAGAAAGTTACGTGGAAGCAGTTGGAGCTTGGTGAAGAGGAGCCTAGGACTGAGTTCGAGGAGAAGTGGTCGGTCTCATATTTTAAGATACTCTGTGAGATTAGGATAAAGAAGTACTTTTTCCATCTCGCCAAATGATATCTTCAATCTTTATGATTTATTTATATTTTGTTATGATATCTAACCCATTAATCAATATATAGAATTCATGCTCATAGCTTCTTGTTTGTCTTTTGGTGAATGCAGGTTGGCCTTGGGAGGATATCTTATGTATGATTGTGGGGTACTATTGGAATAGTTGTTAAAAGTAAGAGATTTTAGACAGTTAGCTCTGCCTGCACTTTAGAACCCTAGTGTAGTCCTTAGGGGGGTTTTCCCACTATAGAAGAATTTGTGACCATACTGGGGAGCCTCTAGGGTTTTTAGGGGATATTGTTTGGGTTCTTTAATTGGTTTAAGTGCCTTTCTTTTTTAGTTTCTGTAAGTTTATGTGTCTTTAATGGATTATGGTTTTCCATATCAGTACTCCCTGCCTATGCTTGGCTGTTATTTTTTCTTTTTTAGAGGAGTCACATAGGTGTATGCAGCCTACAGTGGGTCTTCCCAC
The DNA here is from genome assembly GCA_009831015.1 of Picea engelmannii. Classification (NCBI taxonomy): domain Eukaryota; kingdom Viridiplantae; phylum Streptophyta; class Pinopsida; order Pinales; family Pinaceae; genus Picea; species Picea engelmannii. The sequence goes on from ML821695.1 coordinate 58,371, forward strand.
GTACATACACACCCTACCTTTGGACATCCTACGTACATACGTAGGTTGATGAAGTGCCAGTAGTGTGCTTGGGTTGAGAAAATATTTTCAAGGAAGAGGCAGTCAACCTCTTCCCTATCAGAAGTCATACTTCTCAGGGGTTTTCTTGATCTAGTTCTAATCTCTATTATAATAGTCTGTAGCCTAGGTCCAACCTCAGTTTAGCTTTTCTTTATCAAAGATTTCTTGTGTTTTCATTATTAGGGTTTTTAGACGAGTTTGTGAATCAGTTATGATCTGCCTTCTTGGTATTGTCAGTGAATCCCTGTGATTTGAAGTGGGGCTAGAAGTCATTTCTTGGTCTTTTCCTGTCTTCATTTTTCCCTTTTTTGCTTTAGAAGAAACGAAAAGAATTCATTTTCAAAGTTTCTTGTTTTGAAGCATAAAATAATAATAATAAAAAAAATTCCTTTTGTTTGGTAAAAGTAGTTTAGGTTAGTTGCTTTATATATCAAGGAAAAATAAAGTTTTCTTAAGTTATTTATTGAATACTTAGGACATTAAGTAGCTCGTAGTCGAACAAAATCTTGTTTTAGGTTTCTCTTTTCAAATATCTAAGAAAAGTAGTTACGAAAAAGTTTGGTTAAAGAATTTTCAATTTGCAAATCTTTATTTATTGAAAAAGAAGTAATTTTGTTTCCAGGATTTGTTCTTCTCTTTCATCTCTTAACAAACACCATCACTTTCATTTTCATTCCCTTTGACTTAAGAACAACCACTTAAAATCAACGATAAATTAAAATTTATCATACTTTCATGTTTGTAGGGTTTATCAACTAGATTAGGCTAGAGCCCTGATTTGGGTTGGGGAGGAAACTCTTCAGGGCTATAAAACAAACATACGATTCTGTGCTAGGGAGTATAGAAGTCTAGTGACGTGGAAACTATCCAAGACCCCCCTCTAACATGGGGTCTTAACACAAGGTCACGTGCAGAAAGGTAGCGAAGATAACCCCTCCAAAGTCAGACCAATCGTAGAGGAGGAACGCATATAGAGGGCTTATCTTGGGATTTTGTTGATCACATTTTCCATGGAGCTTCATGGGTCTCGAATCTGTTCGAGGTCCTCATTTGTCTTCTGGAACACTTTCTTTCAATACCCTTGATAGGTTTTGGTCTTGATACCCTGCTCATTGAGGTCTGCCCAGCTGTCAACTATACCCACCTGGAAGTTGTTCGCGAGCTGGAAACCTAGTTGCCTATATATCAGGGACTTACACAAGTGACTGCGAGGGTATACTGCGGTACCTAGGACAGACATCAGGCCACTCTTTGTAGAGTATACCTAGAGGGTGCTTCCATATTTGAGTTTCACTTGCATCGATAAGTTTCTCTAGTGTTGGCTGGTGTAATTGTTCTTCCAACTAGTTTGTAGTGGTTTTCTTGTTATACCTCATAGGAAATTTTTCTAATGTGTGTTTGATCTTCAACGTTAGAAAAACATTTGTGTGTCATTGATCTTCTCACACAGGGGAATATCAAGAGATCTGTCGGTCGAGAAGGTTTTTGGGCCTACTATCAGATGAATTAGAGCCACCCCCGCCACCGCTAAGGAGAAGACTTGACCAGAAAGGATCATTTGAGGTGACCGGGCAACAGGAAACTGTACCTGAGCCATCCCCGAGAGGAGAACTTGTGAATCCGGAGGAACTGACTATTTCTGAACTTGGAGTGGAAGCTCTCAGTTTGTATAACCCTTTTATCACTAACTTGTCGGTGCCAAGCTTGATACAGATTTCCCATCCAAGGGTAACGCATCACAAGTGCCAGATAATCCTACAAGCAGCGATAGAAGAAAATGTTGCTATTTTGTCAGGGAGTCCTCATACTCCCTCTATGGCTACCACAACTGGAAGCGTTTGTAATCCTAACTCACCTTCATAGGTCCAAGATACCATGGTCTCGACTGCCTCTACCTCAAGCAGTGGTTTGATTTCGTCCATGGAGATGAGCACTGCACCATTTACGCAGACTGCAATGGGCCCTCTGTTTTCATATGGGATGCCCAACTTTAGTACGAATTTGGTCTTGTCTTACTCCACCCTTCAAACCATGGGCCTGGGGGAAGGGAGCTCTAATGCTCCTCTACAAGGGTCTATGGGGGGCACCTCATCCCCCTATAATTATTTCTCTTATGGCAGGGGTCATATACCTTCATCGTCTCCCTCGCTTGGCGGTGGTTCTCAACAACTCGTCTGGCCAACCATAAACTGTAACCTGTCCAGAGAAAGTAGTCAAGGACCTTCTTCCAATGGCATGCAAGTGGGTTCTCTGTTGTTCTCTTTGTTCGACGCATTTGGTAACAACACATTCTCATCAGTTGTCGTCTCGGCCAAGGCAACCCCAGTTATGGACAAAAGAATCCTATGCAGGGAACTATTCCTACACAGGGGGAAAACACAAGGGGATTTCGACCAGGGGAAACCCTTTCCATAGCCAAGGGAACCCCGAGCAAGGCTCAGGACCTCTGCCCGTCAGATTGGCAGGGGGAAACCCTTTCCAAAATACTTGGAATATAACACAAGCCCAACCTTCTACGTCCTATTACAAGAGTCAGTCAATGACATCTCAACAAGCGCAAAATCCATACGCTGGTCACAACCATGTTTTTTACCAGAACCCTGGCCAACAACCTAAATTTTCTCGGCAACCTGGTACCAGCCAAACTCCAGGCTCCTTTTTCCGTGGTTATAACCAACAACCCAAACTTCCATTTCTGGCAACTTTTCACTTACCAGACTTGTCAAGGTTACTAAATGACCCCATGCTGACCAAGTTGCCTTCGGACATTCCAAAGTTCAAATCTAAGCATAATGAAGATCTAGGTGATCATGTGACTACCGTCCATCTATGGTGCTCATCCAATTCATTGAGAGATGACTTTGTACAGTTTCATTTGTTTCAACGCACTCTTATTGGGAGTGTTATGAATTGGTACATTGAGCTCGACCACTCAAGATACTCTACTTTTGGTGAATTGGAAATGGTTTTCTTAAACCATTTTCAATTACCTATGAGATACGATGCCAACACGGATTTGCTAGCCAAATTTGAGCAGACAAAGGCAAACCATATCTCTAATCACATCCGAGAATGGAGACACCAAAAGATGTTAATAAAAGTACCATTCTCACCATCATTTTTGCTAGAGTGGTTCCTCAAGTATTTGGTCCCACGGTTATCCAAAGACGTAGAAACGTTGGGGGTCTTTTCAGAAGAAGAAGCGATAATGAGAGATCAACAACTAGAGATGATTTACTCTCATTTTGGTTTACTTTACGAAATTTTTCCAAACACACCGCGATCGATACTTCACAAGACCAGACATAGATATGGACCACATACTGATGGTATTTTTGGCTCAGTGCAAACAAAGCCCATTGATCAGCTATCAAATCAATTGCATCAATTGTAAATACAAAGGACAATGGCTAGCCAGACCACTGGTTCGGCTTCTCCCCCTACCCAAATGTCAGATGTACATAGTGTGAAATCAACAAACCTGAAGGCCACCCAACAGCCTGACGGAAAGAAGAAACAATGAAATAAGGGTAAGGGGGATAATAAAACCACTAACAATGCTGGCGGGGGGAAAAAAGAAAATAAGAAGTCGAAGTATCTGTGTAACATTTGCGCAAAGGACCATCTGAATCACCTGTCACCTCGTCTTGTAGAGACCCAAAATTTACTGGCGCAACAATAGCCGGTTGTGTTAACCAACCCATTTCCACATGGGAAAAATTTAACTCAAGCCTCTTCGAGTTTGGATGGGGGAAATCAGGGACCCCCTCCATCTTCGAGTAATCCTTTATCTGCGAATGTATATATGTTGAAAGGTGATGCCTACATAGAAACTAGGGAACACGACTATAGAATTCCAAACACCTCTGATAAGGGTAAAGAAGTTGAAAACCCACCTCTTCCTCTCTATATTGAGAAGAAGTTGGGAGAAACAATGATACGCATCCCAAAAGGTGCATTCAAGAAATATTCCCATAATACAAATGCAAGGGCCACCCAGAACTACTCTCTAGTGGAGGATTTGTCATAAACCCCTTGTGCAATGTCCTCTTTGGAGGTCCTCCATAGCTACCCTTCCTAGAGAAAGGATTTTTTAGCTGCCTTAGGATATACTGAGACTTGTAATTCGGGAACGATCATTATTGATATGACCGACTTAAAACCTCGTCTCCCCTACCAGGTGTCATTTCAGATAGTAGTGGCTTACACCACAAAAAATTTTACCCGAAACATCTTCTGCATGGTGGTGGATGAGGGAACCTTGACATGTGTGATGTTATTAGCATGTTGGAAGGCCATTGGCCAACCCATTTTTTCTGCTTCACCTACTCTCCTTACCTCTTTCAAAAATCATTCATTATGACCACATCGAATCATTCCTTATTTCATCGTGCAGCTAGGAGGAAAGACTGTGTACATCGAGGTTGAAGTGGTCGATGCACCTCTCGACTACAATCTCTTGTTAGTAAGGATTTTGACCTATTCTATGCATGCAGTGGTTGCAACAGTTTTCCAGATCTTGTTGTTTCCACATGAGGGTTGGATCGTGTCCATTGATCAATTATCCTTCTCCCATACTGACCCTTCATCGGGGGCATCCACGATCCCAATGATTGATAACCCGTAGGCTAACATTGTCAACGTAGGGGTTGGTTTGTGCCCACCTTTGATGTGTACTTTCGATTACCCACCTCCAACTAGCGATGTCAAGTACATATCGATTGTCCTCGACCAGCCTAGGGCCAAAAACTTTCAAGTCTCGTCGTTTCACATGACTTACTTTTATGATCCGTGGACTCTTCCTTCCCCATCAACCATGATGGAAGGGACAGGGAACCATGGCATGGCCATTCCCTTGTCCATGGAAGAAGTTACGTACTCTTTAGTCCAGCAATATTCTGTTGACCCTGATCCGACTCCCGCATAGGAATTAGATACAGTTTCCGAGCCTGCTTGGGCTCAAGTTTCCCTCGTCGATACTGATTCTTTAGAATTTTTATTTCCCTCAGACGAGGTGATTATCAAGGCAATGACTGGTCCGGACAGACCCTGGGACGATCTCCATCAGAGATCCTATTTTCTCGCAGAGTTAAGAAGTATTGAAGTAGGTAAATTCACGTTGACTATGACTGGAGATAGGTCTTTCCCTATCAATCCTTTATCTATGCACATATTTTATGTTGAAGGTAATATAGAAACCATAGCTAAAACGATACCCATTGATATCTCCAGAACCCCTGGCATCGTGGAGAATGTCTTCATCGGAGAGGATTGCTCCCCCGAGGAGATTTCAATCCACACGATTTTATTTAAATAATTTCGCAACGTTTTTACCTGGTCTTACGAGGAAATTATAGGCATTGATCCAAGAATCATCGAACATGAAATCACAACATATCCTGATGCTAAGTCAGTCCCGCAAAATCTTCGTTCGGTTAATCCTAAGAAAGCAACAATTATTAAGGCTGAAGTAGTGAAGCTACTCAAAGTTGGTTTCATCTACCCCATCCAATTGACTCAATGGGTGTCAAACCCCATTCCAGTCAACAAAAAATAGGGTACGATTCACATATGTACGGACTTTCATGATTTGAACAAGGCATGTCCAAAGGATAATTTCCCCACTCCATTTATTGACCAGATAGTCGATGAATGTGCAGGTTGCGAGGTATTTTCTTTCATGGATGGTTTTCGAGATACAACCAGATATAGATCAAACTCAAATACCAATACAAGACCTCTTTCATTTGTTTGTGGGGTACATTCTCTTATCGAAAGATGCCTTTTGGTTTGAAAAATTTTGGAGCTACTTTTCAGCGGGCCATGTATTTTTCTTTCCACAATCTCAAACACATAGTCGAGGCTTATCTTGATTATTTAGCATCACGATATCGTAAGAGATTTGATCATCCCACACACCTCTGACTTATCTTTGAGAAATGTCACTACTACCGAGCTCGCTTGAATCTGAACACATGCATTTTTTGCACGACGTTGGGTTGTCTGCTAGGTTTCATAATTTCGACAACAGGGATCATGGTCAATCCTCTAAAGGTTGAGGAAATAGTTCAGTTTCCTCCCCCGCGCACAGTCCCTCAACTTCAGAGTTTATAGGGAAAAGAAAACTTTTACGGTGTTTCATCACAAACTATGATGAGATCACAAAGGGTTTCATGCATTTACTAAAGAAGGACATTCCTTTTCATTGGGACGAAGCCTCTCAGCGCTCTTTCGAAGCGTTGAAACATGCCCTCACATCTGACCCTCTGCTTGGGCCACCCAATTATAATAAAGATTTCTTATTGTACTTGGACGCTGCGGAGTTGACCATCGGTATGGTATTAGTTCAGGATGATGAATTTCTTGAAGAAAACGTGATTTATTACCTGAGTCGAGGCCTCGTTGGACCAGAACTCAATTACTCTCACGTTGAAAAACTTGCGTTGGAAGTAGTTCATGATGTCCAACGGTTCCTTCATAACATATTGTTTTGCAAGATCACCATAATTATCATTGTGAATCCATTTCAATATGTGTTGACACAATGTGTAATCGGAAGAAAGATCAGTAGATGGATAGTTATCCTCCAGGAATTTTCCTTAGATTGTTTTTCGGTGAAATCCAAAAAGTTGCTTGTCTTTGCAGAACTCATTTCAGAATATCTGGTTGAGTCAGGTGATGTTATACCTGAAGAGTCGCCTATTAAAGGAGACATGTTTTTGATCGTGTCTTCAAACCCTTGGTATGGAGATATACTAGTCTATCTCCAGAATTTGAAGTGCCCCACCTCTGCTTCTCGTGATGAGCGTTGTTGTATACGCAATCAGGATAAGAACTATCTCATACTCAAGGACACTTTGTATCGTCGAGGTGTAGATTGTGTCCTTCATCGGTGTCTCACTCATGAAGAAGAGGAAATCATGATTAACGATTGCCACACTGGAGCATATAGCGGTCATTTTTCTGGGTTGGCAACAACTCAAAATATTCTACAAGTCGGTTACTTTTGGCCGACATTAATCAAATATTGTGTTGAATCTGCCAAGAAGTTCCACCCATGTCAGATCTTCTCTCGAAATATGAGGGCACAACCCTCTCCTATGTTTCCTGTAATCACAGTTGGTCCCTTCACCAAGTGAGGGATTGATTACAATACATGTAACCCCCCTTCAGCAAGGGGGCACTGTTATATCATCATAGCAGTAGACTAATTCATGAAGTGGGTCGAGGCTATGCCAACGTTCAAAGATGATGGAGAGATAACAACTCTCTTTTTGTTTAACCATATTATAGCAAGGTTTAGCGTCCCGAGGGATATTTTCACTCACCATGGAAGTCACTTTCAAAATAAAATGATGTCTGAGTTAACGTCAAAGCTTGGGTTGAGGAAAGAACATTTGTCACCCTACTACCCACAAGCAAATGGTCAGGTGGAAGATGTGAATAATTCTCTTAAGACTATTCTGTAGCGAACGATCAATTCAGCCAAGTCAAATTGGCATTTGATGTTGTACTCAACATTATGGGCCTACAAAACATCTGTTAAGACTGCAACCGATTTCTCACCTTTTCAACTCGTTTACGGGATAGAAGCAGTCTTTCCTATAGAGTGTCATATCATGTCTCTAAAGTTGGTAGTACAATTATTGCTAGACACTTCACCACTTGAAGAGAGTTTATTATATCTTGAGTAGCTTGATGAGCAGCGTCAGGATGCAGCCTTGGCTAATGAGGCTCACAAATAAAAAAGACAAGTGTCGGTATGATCGGTTCGTTCGTCCTCAGATTTTATCTAAAGGCAACCTTGTTCTAGTCTATGACAATGATAAGGATACCCTGGGGGCATGCAAGTTCAAACCCATGTGGTTCAAACCTTTCATTGTGAAGGGGGTTCTAAAGAAGGGTGCTTATCGCCTGGTGGACATTGAGGGAAATGCTTTGGCAGAGCCTAGAAATGAGCTCTACCTCAAGAGGTATTACTGAGTCATAGGTGGGTCACCTTGGGTGACTTCTTGTACATATGTATATTTTTTATACAGTTATTTTTTGTCTTTTTTTTTTATGGACGTGTCATTTTTTATGTCATCTTTTTCACTATGGTAGATGTCAAGTGAATCAGAGGTTTTTGTGGGGTTTGCATATGACGCTAGCCGACACACTCAGAGGCTTGCTTCCACAACTTGGGTGATTTTCACACCTCAGGGCCAATTGTTATCTTCAAGAGGTGTATATTTAGGTAACGCCACAAACAATGTTGTTGAATACAACGCAGTCTTAGAGTTGCTTCATGATGCTTTATTTCATGGTATCTCTCACCTCTGGGTCTACTTAAATGCTCAGTTGGTTTTGTCCCAGTTAAATGGGGTTTACCGCATTTATGATCCTACTCTACACCGATGGTTCCTTAGGGTACATCTCTTAGAATGAATATTTTATTACATTACATATATCCATGTTCCTAGGAGATTGAATCAAATCACAGATACTCTAGCTAATCATGTATTAGACTGGCATATTGCACACATGTAAGAAAAAGCACACACATGCACATGTAAAAACATTTGTAAATAAATGCAATCCATAACACGTAAAAATATGTAAATACACATATATATATCGAAAATATCAGAGTACATACGTGGGCGCAAGCGCCTCAAAAATATATATCCAATAAGAGTCACAGGGCTTATGCCATCAAAAATATACAAAAGGTTCCCTCGGAACGTAAGTAATCTAACCTAGCTAAGGGCGGGGCCTACTGGCCCTGCCGTAGTGAACAACGACGTTTGTCAAATGTCGAAAGAGTTGGACCCAGGTCCGTGGTACCCCAACTATGTGAGGTGCATCGACGGTAGGAGATCCTAGATATCTACCATAGGAACTGTACGAGTGAGCGCGGTGAGGTTCCGCTCCACCCGTCTCAATACTCTCTCAGCCTCTCCGGTTGGAGGTCCCCCTGCTACTGCTGCTAGTTCGGCGGTTGGGATTGGTCCTACCTCTAGTTGAGGATGTCGCCTGGTCCTCAAGAAGTCTTTTGTATGCATTAGTCCCACATATGTACATAACATATATGTAGTTGTCAGATACTCTGGTACACATAAAAATGATATATATAAAAAGAAATAAAAATTTAATAACTTTAAAAAAAAAATGTACCTATCTCTCCTTGATCACCTCCGGGAGGTACAGGAATGTTCGTATCCCTGGAAAAGTTGATCCCGGCATAGGGGTAGTCCTCTATTTCCAGAATCTCCCATGCCCACCAGTCAAAAAACTTATCATCGAAGGCCTCTATGGTCCTTCCACCCCCTGTTGTGGCAGCAATTCCTCCCATCTACATAATGTTGGGAGGGAGCCCTCATGTCGTCTCACTGTCTCTCGTGGACTAAGACTAGGTACCCTCTCGAAGAAGAAAGAGCACAGAATTGTCCCAAACCCGAAGTTTTTGTTTTCTCACCCGTGACACTCGGTGAGTTGTCTCTTCATGCAGTCTAGCATGCTTGTACTCCAATCAAAAATCTATGCATTTAAGCACTGCACTGCACAATGCATGTGTGCCCGGGAGGCCTGATGTAAAGCCACAGATCTAGTAATCCGTCCAATGAGTAGAACTATCAATTTGAACGATAGATTGTTGATCTTGTTTATTGGCACCAGAGAACCTACTTTCTCAGTACCAACCTCTCAATGGAGTCCAATCAACTCTTCAATGTTGTGAGGCCCGAGGGGAAAAGTACGTAAGTTGACTGGATCACCTCTCCTCGAGAGACCAGTCAGGAAGTAAATGTATTCATTCATTGGAGTCAACGAGTGAACCTCGATCATAAATGCCTCTGCATCAGGATGCTAGTAATCTACCAAGGCGTTCAACAGCCTGGGTTGTGCCCTCATAAATAGACACCAAATGTGACCATAGCTGCGGGGTCCTCATCAACTAAAATATACACGTCCTCATGCTCCCTCTCTCTCCAGTGGACATACATCCTACAAAATGACAAGTTCATGAATGATTAAATCTTTCATTTTTAAAAATTTCCACATCTTTGAGGGTGCACGTGGGAAGTATTGAACACAGTTGTGTATGCACACAGGTAGACTGTTTTCTGCACATGGGAATACATGATCTGTCCTGAGACAGCCCGCATACACGTAGGGCCAACCTTTTTTAGAGGTTCACACCCTCTCAAAAACTAAAATCAAAGAAAAAAGAAAGTATGGAAATGCAAGAGGAGCTAGTTTGTACTTACTTGGTCCAAGCGAAAGTTTGTTTTGTCCTCTGAAGCTCCTAGAATCAACTCTTTTAGCAAAGGGGTGTTTTTGACTTTTTGGTTAATTCTCAATTTACAATGGTGATAATGAGCTGCCAGCTTCTATTTATAGACTTTTTGGCCCCTTTTTGTCATTTTATGACCCTTTTGTCGTTTTTTCTAGATCAAAAATAGTTTAGCATGGTTCTCGAGTTTCTTACGGGATGTTACGATACACTTTGCTTTCTGTCTTGGGAAACTTTTTTAGATTTGGGTCATTTTTAAAGGTCCTTTGGTGAAAAGTCATTTTTCCAACTTTTTGCATATAAGTTAGGATTTCACCTCCACTTTCTGCATCTCATTGTATTTTTCTCTTTTCCATAGGATTGATCCCACCGAGTTATGACATGGAACCCTCATTACTTCCATAGAAGTGTCGTAATTGAGTGGTAGAACCTGCCTCTACATGGATGCCCTAGTTAGATCCTTATTGTTTTTGGCGTCCATGCCATTGTTAATGACCTTTAGGCTCGGGATTCCTTGTTAGTCTTGTCCTGATTACGAGTTTGAGCCTCATTTGCATGATTCATCATCACTCTTGACCTCACCCTCGGGACTCCAAAAAACAATGATGAGTCTTCTTTAATCCCTTTTCAGACTCGTTAAACATGAAAATATTGTTGAGCGATCTTGTTTCCCTTCACGTTCGCCAAACTAAAACTTGAAGGCACGTTTGTCCGGTGGTAGTTTACCCCTTTTCGGTTCAGACGGTCAATCATATGAACAAAGGTATACTCTAGGAACTTCAGTTCGTTAGAAGAGTATTCTCAGTTATAAGGTTAACCCTTTATCGTGCCTGAGGGACTAAATTTATGAAAAAGGAACCCCCACGGAGTCCATAGTTAATCTCTTTTCAGACTCCCTAAAATTGAAAATATGGCTGAGTGACCTTATTTCTTCACACTCGTTAAATTGGTCCAAAAGAACATCCCTTATGGATTCCATAGTTAAGATCTTTTTAGACTCCTTAAAAGTGAAAAGATCGTCGAGTGACCTTATTTCTTCACACTTGTTAATTGGTTCAGAAAAACATCTACTGGCATGAGTTTACCCCTTTTTTCAGCCTGTAGATTAAAGAGGAAAAAGGTACACCTTAGGAGATTCATCTCGCTGGGAGAGTTCTCCTCAGTAAATTTCACCTTTTTCGGGCTAAGGAGACTAAATCTAGAAAAAGGCAATGAGTCCATAGTTAATCTCTTTTCAGACTCCTTAAAATTGAAAAGATTGTCGAGTGATATTGTCTTTGTCACACTCGTTAAAATGGTTTTGAATGGACATATTTTCGGTGTTAGTTTACCCCTTTTTCGAACCGACTGGACTACTTTCAAAAAAGGTACCCCAGTGGAGTCTTCTTTTATGCTTTTTCAGACTCTCTAAAAGTGAAAAACCATCGATCTTACCTTCTCTGGGCTCATTAAATTACATCGAAGGACGTTATCATTATGTCTTATTAATCGCATTTGCATACCTACGTTTTTGGTCTAATGTCGGCTCCATGTTTCTCTCAACTGAACCATCTAAAGCATGCCTTATAATGCAAGCCTTGTAGCACTTTGCCTTTGCATCTTGACACCTTGACCCATGGAGAAATTTTCTCGAGTGTCCTTTTCCTGCATATGTCTCCTTTCTCTGAGCATCAGTGTGTTCCTTGTGCTTGGAACTAGTATGATTGCGACACTTGTTCCTCCTTTGTAATGTAGCATTCTTTTATTCTTTTTCAATGTTTCAAGAATTTTTGAAAAAGACAAAAAAAAATCAAATATACCCCGAAAAGAGGAAGGGAAAAGTATTTTCTTTTGTTGGCAGCACAATGAGTCTCCCCTGGAAAAAGCACATCCTTATGTTTTCTTGTCAAGATCTGGGATTTAATATGACCTTAGGAAGCTATTCTTGCTACATAGAGTTATGTCCTCCTCCATTTGGTTATTCTTCCAAACATATGGAGAGTTTGTGTTGCCTCCTGCATCGTAAACTTATGTTAATTCCATGATGCTTGAGTCTCATCATTTGTCATGCTATTTCCCAAGGGAATTTTTGCCCAGTTTGAGTCAGCCCTTATGTAGTTTGTCTCTTGTCCTCATGCCTGACCATTCCACAAGTCCAATCAAGTCCTTGTTCGAAATCAATGAAGTTCTATGCCAGATCACCTAAATCCTCTTATATGTTCCCGACGAGCCATCGAAGACCTATGTGTAGTGAAGTCGTACACTCATATTACACTCCTACCCAAGTTTTGAATATCTTGAAGTTGTTTCTCGAGCTCTGAAGGCCTCATCTCCAGACATCAGGCGTCATTGGCTTCTTAAAGATGGATACTAGACATGTATATATTTTGATTTTGAGATGTAGATCTAATGTGTATGGCTCATGGCTACACTTTATATAGTTGTATGACATGGATCTGCAGTGTCTTTGGTTGGAAACCATGATTTTATTTTATCCCGAGCATGGGTATGCCCGCCTCGGTGAGACAATTATTATTTTGTGTTAGGATATTTAGACACTTAGGAGTTAGTTAAGATCTACTTGGTCTAATATGTCGTTAGGTAAAAGTGTGTTTCTTTAGTATGCATTAGTATGCATTTGTAGTTAGGATGTCCGACGGTCACGATATGTTCCCGACATAGAGTGATCTGATAGTTCATACTCTCCTCAATCTTAATGGTCATTGATCTGTGGCTTAGCACCCGATTGGTCCATGATCTTTATTTAAAGATCATGGAGGGTCATTTTTCAATGATCGATTGTGAGAAACTCTCTTGTAAAATATTTCCATAATCTTTTGTTTTGCATTAATAAACTGCTCCAAGTGGTCGCGTTGGTTGGGGCCGTGGATGTTTCCCCGTAGGGGTTTTACCATGTGAAAACATCAGTGTGTTGATCTTTATCCAGTTATGTGAGTGGTTACTGAAGGTGTTCGTATTCTATTGGAATACCTGTGTTGTCGAACATGGTATCAGAGCCTATTTGAAGACCCGCTCCTGTTGTAGATCGAGATCGTGAAGCCGAGTTGCTTCATCTCCATTTTCTGGCATTTTCGTACATTTTTGGGCTAATAGGACTGTTCCATTGCATCTGGAGCACTCGTTTCATTCAGGAACACTTTTCGTTTCACTCAAAAAGGTTTTTGTTTGCCCAAGATACGGCCATTACAGTCAGATCCGGAGGTATAAAGTCTGAATACGCATTTTTTAAATTTCTGCAAAGTTTTATTTTGATTTTATTTTGGTTTGTATTTTTTATTTCCGGGTTGCTACTCTTTTAGATCTGCATATTCTCTTTGCACCGCGCCCTGTTTGATCTCAGAAAATCAGAAAAAGATAGGAAAAGGTGCATCTTCCGAGTAAGTTAACCGAGATCTAACCCTTGTTGTCATCGAGAAGCGAAATGTTTTTCTTGTGTGAAAAGAGTTTTTTTTTAGCATGCTCTCTAAGGCCGTCTTCAACAACAACAACAACAACAACAACAATCCTCCTTCTGAACATTACAATATGTTTTTCTAGACCATTTGGTTAAAACTTGACTTATTAAGTAAGAGGTCTTGAGTTCAAGTCTCTCTTTTGTTACTTTTTTTGAAAAAGTTCATGCTAAAAATTGTAAAGTGCATTTCACTTCAAGTATAAAAGTGAATCACTATAAGCAGCGTTATATTTTATTTTAGAGTTATTTATTTTTCATGCAAATTTTATGTTATAAAATAACTTCATTGTAAAAGTGATCCCCACTTCTCTTTATAAAAGTGGGTCACTTCATAAAGTAGCTTACAGTATCACGTGGTTATTTGGTTACCGTTTAAAGGGCATAACTCTCACATCGGAAGTCCGTTTTCAGTGCCGTTTTTTTTAAAACCACGTAACTTTTCGAGATATTTCCATCCAGGTCATTAGTTTTAGTTTTTAAATCCGCATTATCTACATATTTAATATGGCTTCTAAAAGTAATGTCTTGCTTACCAACAACAACTAGTTCCAATGGAAATCCCATATGGAAGATTTATTAAGAAGTAAAGGCCTGTACTAGATTACCTTGGGAAAGGAAACAACACCCACTGATGATGATAAGAAAGCTAAATGAGATAATAGGAATGATGAAGCACGTGGACTAATTAGAATGTCCATCTCTCCTGATTTAAGGTACCACCTTCAAGGAATTGATGACCCCGAAGAAGTTTGGAACATGATTGAATCTGTGTTTGGTAAACTCAATATTATTCGAGCACAACAGTTAGAAAATAAAATGCTAACCTTGAGTCCAAGTGATTTCTCTTGCCTTAGAGACTATCTATCTAAGTTGAAAACATTCAGAATTTTATGTGAAGAATGTAAGATAAAAATGGAGGAAGAGTGTTGCATATATCTTATTCTTTCTAAGTTAGGTAGTGCATATTTTGTGTTTGTATCTACCTTTTATGCCATGAAGAGGATCTAGGGAAATCTTATGTAAAACCCACTCTTGAGTCCTTTTGTTCTTATTTGATTAGAGAGGAAGATAATCTTGTACAACTTGGAGTGATCAACACTACAAGTACCTCCAACAAAGCCTTAGTTGCCCAGCAGAAAGATAAACCCAAGTATCACAAGAAGCAACATCCTCGCTACAACAACAAACAACCTAAGGGTCCCAAACCCGCTCAGACAACTTCAACTCCTAATGACAAAGGAGCAAAATATAAAAGTAAGAATACTAACACACTTTGCAACTTTTGTGATAAAGATGGTCATGATGAGTCCAAATGTTTCAAGAAGATGGCAGCCTTAGAAGCAACGATGAAGAAGCACAACATCAGTATTGATTCTTCTTCTTCTTCTTCTCATGGACATGCACTTTTTGCTTCTAGTTTTTCCTTCAATACACCTTCTACTATGACTTCTTCTTTTGATGAGTGTCTTATTGATTTAGGAGCATCTTATCATATGGCTAAGGATAAAGCCATATTTTTTTCTCTAAATGAATGTAACACCAAGAAAATATTTGTTGGTAATGGTAGATCTCTTAGTGTTGTAGGATTTGGAATAGTTCAG
>ML821696.1:0-19587 GCA_009831015.1 Picea engelmannii
TTTGTTATGAAGGATCTGGGAGTAGAAAAATAAATCTTGGGCATAGAAATACACATAGACAGGAAGGATGGTAATCTTGGTTATCACAACAAAAGTATGTGGTGAAGATACTCAGGAAATTCGATATGAATAATGTGAAACCGGTAAAACCCATTTGGCTTTCCATTGTAAGTTTTTTTTCAAGTTTATGTCCTAAATAATGAAGAAGAAAAAGGTTATATGTCTCGAGTATCGTATGTTAGTAGGAAGTTTGATGATTACAATGAGAAATGGTCAGTATTTCACATGCAGTTGGTGTTGTCAGTAAACACATGGAAAAACTAGGTAAAGAGCATGGAAAAGGGTGCTTTCGTATCTTAGAAGAACAACAACACAAGTATCACCCATAGTGGTTGCAATGATTTAGTCTGTGGTTATGATTCACAAGATTTGGACAAGAAGAAAGTTTCCTCAGGTTATGTATTTCAAGAATGAAAGGAACTATTGGGTAAGTTTGGACAGGTACAGGATGAGGTGTTCTATGGTGGTCAAAGTGTTGTGCATTTGACTAACAATCCAACGTATCAAAATGGGACAAGTGAATCAGTTTATAAGACAAGTTACCAATGGAGGAAGAATGGTCCATACTTTAGTGAATCGTGCAGACATGTTCATGTAACAATAATGTTAGAGAAATTGTGGAGTTTTTATGGTGTTTGGCTTCTTTTGGCTTGCAAGAAAGGTGATGAATAAATTTGAGCATGATATATCGGGTAAATTATTGTCAAGGTGGAGATTGTTGAAAACGTTCCAACTAATTTCCCATGCGGTTGCATGCACATCGGCTAAAAATAGAATGTGCATGCATGCACACTATAGTGAACAACTTGTGTAACTCGTGAATCATATTGTAATCAGTTTGTCTAATTGTTTGATAGATGCCATATATACGAGTATACCCATAGAGGTGAGGTGAGAAATGAGCAATGTAGTGTAGCACAATGTGTGTGAAGAGAGGAGAGGATGGTTGTATGCTTGTGATTCACTATTGTAATTCTCCCTTGAATAATAAGAATATGGATTACCATTGTATACTAGTTTTTCTAATATTGATACGTAAATAACTGTTAATTGTGGAATTGTTGTTGTGTCTTGTGGTTCTAGATTTTTCTGCTTCTGATTGGCTATTGTAATTCTCCCTTGAATAATAAGAATATTGATTATCATTGTTCTGTGTTTTTTCCCATATTGGGTTTCCATATAAATCACTGTGTTAATTGTGGGATTATTGTTGTGTCTTGTGGTTATCGGTTTTTCTTCTTATCAATTAATTTTGCAAGCTCAATTTTTCTCGGTTGTGTCTTGTGGTTCTCATTTCCCTCAATTAACAGTTTATGGAGGGGTCGAATTCATGCACAAGGCTCCAGTGTTATGTGCTGGCGGAAAATGGCCTGAGCCAACGGTTGTAAAATCGATCGAGCCCACTTGGATGAGGATGCACTCAGTTGGGGGATAGCTAAGATCTGTGCTGCTAAAAACACCTTGACATCGACTGTATCGAGCCAAGGAAGAACCGATCGAGGGTTCCCACCTGAGGAAGGAAGCATGCTTGGTCAAGTGAGAAATTGGAGGAGTCTAGTCGAGGGATTTTTTTTCCAACCTGGTAGATGTCGAGTTATGTAGTGATGGTGGATCTGTAGGGGATGTCATTGATGTTCCTTCATGACGATGGGGATGATAATACTATTCCTTGGGCCTCTAGTATGAAAGTTTCATATTCCCATAGAGGATGAGGAGGTTGTAGTGGGAGAAAACAATCGGAGGAATCCATGTCTGCGAGGGAGAACAGGAGAAGTTCTCATGAGGGTAATGGTTTTGAATATATCATCGTTGATGTCCTTTTCATTTTTCCTTCATACAAAACATTATGTCATATTCCAATGGGGAGTGGGATTTGAAGGTGGAGGACTGTGTTATTTATAGATCCCACATCATGATTCATTGCATCATGTGCGAGTTGAAGGAAAAATAATGGAGCACATCAGAAGCCATGAACGTAGGCATGTTTTGTTGGAAATATAACTGAGAGGGGGGGGGTGAATCAGTTATGTATATAAGCTTGAAACTTTTCCTTTTTATTTTCTGATTCATTCTAGGTTATTATTTAATGTGTTGTTGATAACTTAACATGCATAGATATACAATATTTGATCAATCACAATGAATACATAGAGACACTGATTTTCATGAGGAAACCCATAAGGGTGAAAACCTCTTATTCTTAGGATGTCAATCAAGATCCAACTTTCATGTACATCACAGTATTTTAGCTCCAACTCAAATATGAGGCTACAACCTATGATAGAAAGCTACAACTTGCAGAGAGAACCAACTCTCAGATTTCTCTAGCACCAACTAGATGGAAGCACCAACTCCCAGGTTTCTCTAGCACCCACTAGATGGAAGCACCAACTCCCAGAATATCTTCTAGCACCAACTAGAATTTAGAGGACTACAATCCTCCCTAGCACCACCCTACCACCCTGAATGAATCTTACAAAACTTTACTTACTTGCTCTGTCTCTGATATGGTCTGTTACAACTCCATGTCTCATCTGCCTTCTTCAACTTCTATACTCTATTCTTCTTCTGCATCGTTCAACTTCTATGCTCCACTCTTTTTCCTCTTGTTCTCGACAATACCGATGTCCAGCTTCTCTTATGCATTTTATACTCTTTACCTTGCAACAAATCTCCCCTTCAGATTATGCACTGCATCTCATCCTGCCCGCATGCCTCACCATCGAAAAAACACACTGTATTTTCTTTTTGTCATATCTTTATCACATCGATTCCTCTGCGTGATCATCATGCAAACTCTTCATCTTCCCTAGCGGTTGTTCTAAATCTTTTCATCATTCGCGGGCATTATCCTGAGATTCTCTGGCTTCTCTGGCAGTCGTAGCTCTTCGTATTCTCTGATAGTTACAGTCAGTCATTTTTGTCTTCCTTGGCTTCTAATCCCCTTCCTTCATGTGAGCATCGGCGGTGACCAAATGCCTATTCAAAAGGTTCTTTTCGATCTCGGTCTACTGAGCACTAGCTCCGATTCTCGATATGACCTTGGGAGAAGATCTCATGTGACCACGAGATTGCAGGCACGTCCAAAGGTGGTTTGTATCGAACTTATTTTTTCCCCGCAATTTACCTCGAGCCTCCACGTGTCCTTTCTCCAAAAACCATGGTTTCGATTGCAGCCCGCCTTCATATTTTTAAAGTTGGTGCATCTTCAATCCATGCAATGCGATGGGACCGTTGATCTCACGATATTGACAGTGCTCCTGAACTGGTGGATCGGATATAACCTTCTTAAATCAACGACTGTGATTGATTCCATCCTTCTGGTTTTTGGGAGTTTCAACTCTCAAATATCACTTCTTCCATACGACAATATTTTGAAGTTGGTGATCTGTAGACATTTGTCCTCCTTAATCGATGGCTCTTCATTTACTTCAGGGATTTTACCTCTCAACTAGATTAATGATCTCGTGTCCCCTTTCTCAATCAACGGTGGAGATCTTCTTCGCTCCTCCAGGCTTCGACGATTTCAATTCTCAACCTTCACACTCTCGTAGAACGCTTTTAGTCGGAGTCCACATATTCTTGCCACGTGTCCTCCTCAAATCAACGGTCCTTGTTTACTTCAGGACTTCAGCCTTTGGGAGATTCAACTCCTCTATACTTTCTTACTCCGAGAGAGTTTCACCTAGAGTAAACAGTCTGTTGATGTGTGTCCTCTTGCATATCGACGTCCTCATCTCCTTCGGCTCTTCGGGCTTCAGGGATTTTAAATCTCAACTTCGCTCCCTTCACTTTCTCCCAGAGTAGTTTCACTTGGAGTTCACGATCTGTTGACATGTACCCTCCTACACAATCAATGATCATAAGTGACTTCGACACTTTGGGACTTTAAGATGATCGATGCTTCATTCTCCTCCAGAGTGGTCACCTACTGAATAAGTCATAGGAGGTGGAGATCGCTTGTTATCGGTTAACACTTCCACTTACACTGTCCTTCCACTGAACTAGATCAACGGTTGCTAATGCACCCAAAGTGATCTTTAGATCGGACGACTAAGAGCGAATCCAAACCTTTGTCCTTCAGGACTTCGATACTTTTGACATTTGGTGATGAAACTTCCGAAGTAAATCTCCCAGAGTGACATAGCTTGCTTATGTCACTTGTGGACATGGCACGAACCAATTTCCTCTTGACACTTGTCATCATCTGATTATGCCATGTGTACTTGCTGACATGGTCTTCCATATGTCCTTGCTGACGCGGTCTTCCATAAGTCCTTACTGACGTGGTCTACCACATGTTTTTATTGAGGTGGTCTACTGACATGGGTTAGACATGTTGGCAGTGTAGTGGAGGTGGTCTACTGACATGGGTTAGACATGTTGGCAGTGTAGTGGAGGTGGAGGCAGAGCGTGGTAGTGGAGTGTGACGTGTAGTGGGTATTGGAGTGTGACGTCAGAGTGAGAAGGTGGTATGTATGAGTGGTTTGGTGGTTTGCTCGGAGGGGGGGCTAGACGGTAAGTGGTAATGACAGAGGGGGGTCCGAGTTGACAAGAAGGTGACACGTATGAGGGTCCCACATGATAAATACCACCAACTCGGACACCCCCCTTGGTTAAATGAAGAAAGGTCGGGGGGGGGTCCGATATGCCCTGTCGACCGTAGATTTGAGTGCATGATTATTGGTGGTTGATATTAGCACACCCTTTAACTTATCCTATCCTTCCACTTATTTTGATCCAATGACTGACGAAAATTCGAGTGATCGAGATCTCAGATCTCATCCCTTGCTTATCCTGTCCTTCCACTTAAATCAATCTAACGGTTGTTGGTCCTTTGGATCGATGATCCAATGGCCACTGTCTCTCTTCCTCCTGAGCTTATGATCTCTCCGACTTAGAAGGCTTTCTAAGTGTTCACGGGTCTCGACCTTTGCTCCTCCTGCGAGTCTGTCTCTTGGACGTCGTCTGTACTTCTGGAAACCTCTATCTCTTCTTAGATTTCTCATCTTCTACTCTCGAGGTTTGGTTCACTTCTGTTATTTCCATCAATGACAAGCACATTCTTCCTATAAACATGCCAACAATCTCCCCCTTTGGCATTGATGGAAACCCTGAAATCCTGCACTATTCTTCTTAGACCTCCAACTGTAGCATACATACAACACCTTTTTCTCCCCCTTTGACATAAATGTCAAAGAAAACGGAGAGTTACTATGTGCTCCCCTTGATCAGATATACTAGGAGCACTCTCCCCATGATCAGATAGACTATTTTAACTTGATAACAAGGTCACACCGAACTTCTGGTGTATATACTCAAACTGAGATTTTGCAAGTGGTTTAGTGAAGATATCAGCAATCTGATCTTTTGATGGAATATAATGCAAAGAAACAACAGTGTTGGTTACCTGTTCCCTCAAGAAGTGATACTTGATGGGTATATGCTTGGTCTTGGAGTGAAATACAGGATTCTTTGACACATTAACTACACTAGTATTATCACAATGAATTGGGATCGATGCATTATACTTTACCTCCAAGTCTGCAAGTGTTTGAATCATCCATAATACTTGGGTACAACAAGTGGCAACTGCAATGTATTCAGCTTTTGTAGTTGATAAGGAAATGGAACCTTGCTTCTTTCTCAACCATGCTTCAAGAGAATCTCCTAAGAAGAATGCACCTCCACTTGTGTTTTTCCTTTCATCCACACAGTTAGCCCAATACACCATAGTCCTAGGAACAATGAACTATGGCCTATGGTATCCTAGGAATCAGACCTAGGAATAGATTGATAGTTGAAAATTTTGATTCCTAGGATACCATAGGTCGTAGTTTATTGTTCCTTTCAAGTATCTGAATATTCTTTTGACAACTAGCACATGACTTTGTTTAGGTGCAGCCTGATACCTTCCTACCATTCCAACAACATGCATTATGTCTGGACGATATGTTGTGATGTACAATAGGCTGCCTATCATAGAACTATATGAACTCTAATCAACATTAGGTGAGTCATAATCCTTGCTTAACTTGCATCCAGTGACCATAGGTATAGAATCTTCCATTTGAAACCTTTTCAACATTTCTCTTAGATATTTCTCCTGTGAAATAAATATTCCTTCATACCTCTGAGTAATTTGTAGACCAAGAAAAATGGCAGTTCCCCTATCATAGACATTTCAAATTCAGACTACATGGTAGAAGCAAATCATTGTACCAATGAAGCATTATTGCTTCTGAAGATGATGTCATCTACATAGACCAACACAATGAGAAAATCATTACCCTTTGTTTTGATATATAGATTGTTGTCAATTGTTCTTCTCTTGAACCCTTTGTCTTGAATATACTTATCCAGTCTGTAATACTAGGCACGAGGATCTTGTTTCAACCCATATAAGGCTTTCTTCATCTTGCAGACAAAGTCAGGGTTATCTGACAGTTGGAAACCCTCTGGTTTTTCCATATAGACTTCTTCTTTTAGATATCCATTTAGAAAAGATGACTTGACATCCATTTGATAGAATTTAAACATTTTATGGCACACATAGGCAAGAAACATTCTAATAGCTTCTAATCTTGCTACGGGCGCAAATGTTTCATCAAAATCTAGTCCTTCTATTTGAGCATATCCTTTGCAGACCAATCCAGCCTTATTTCTTACAATATTTCCTTGCTCATTCATCTTGTTTTTGTAGACCCATTTAGATCTTATTACATTTTTATTTGTTGGCCTAGGAACGAGTTCCCAAGTGTCATTCTTTTCAATCTGGTCCAATTCCCCATTCATTGATTTTAACCAATTTACATCTTCACTGGCTTCATTAACGTTTTTAGGTTCCACCATGGATATGAAGGCTATATGTGATTTCTCGGTGTCTTTGATTATCCTTCTCCTGGTTTGTACACCTTTGTCTTTCTAACCAATTATCTGACTTTCAGGGTGATTCTTTTGAGTAATTCTGGAGGAAGGATTTGATACTGATTGTTTTCCTAGCTCTTCTTGTCTTGGTGTCTCTTCTCCACCTGATTCATCATCTTCTTGTGACTCTGAGATTTGTTTTTCTTTATATTCATTATTCTCATCATCTTTTTCATCTGTCTTAGTGCTTATTCTTTGTTGATCTTTTACAGGAGCTTCTTCATCAATTCGAACATCAATACAGTCTACTAATTTATGCATTATTTTGTTAAAGCATGTGTATCCTTTATTGTTCGTTGCATATCCTAAGAAGATACCTTCATCAACTCTACTATCAAATTTTCCCATCTGATCATCATTATTCTTGATGTAGCATTTACTTCCAAATACTTTGAAGTGCTTGATTGATGTAGGTCGACAAAACCACAAATCATATGGAGTTTTATCAATGTTCGGCCTTAGATGCACTTTTTTTTTAATATGAACAGTCATGTGAACAACGTCCACCCAGAAGGTTTTTAAATGTCCCTTTCACTCATCATATCCCTTTCCATATGATGAACTGATCTGTTTTGGTGTTCTACAACTCCATTTTGTTGAGGAGTACCTGGAATAGTATATTCTCTTTTAATTCCATGTCTGTCACAAAATTCTTTGAAATCTCTTGACATAAATTCTCCACCCCTATCTAAGAGAATTTCCTTTATTTTCCTTCCTGTCTGATTCTCAACTAACACCTTGAACTTTTTCAACTTATCAAACGCATCAGATCGTTCTCTCAAAAAGGAAACCCACGTAAGTCTAGAGAAGTCATCAATGACTAGCATAAAGTAGCATTCTCCTCTAGTTCCTTCATTTCGCGATGGTCCACACAGATCCATATGAACAATTTGAAGTGGTTTCTCTAAAGATGTGAAACTCTTCGATTTGAATTGAGCACGAGTCAACTTCCCCATTTGATAGGATTCACATACAAAGTTATTAGGCTTATATATTCTTGGAAGGTCTTTCACAACACCTTCATTATTTAGTTTGACAATATGATCAAAATTCAGGTGTCCAAGCCTTTTGTTCCATAACCAACTTTCATCAAGTTTTCTTAAATGACATTTCTCCTTATCTTCCTTCAGAACATATACATTGTTTTCAGTTCTAACCCCTTTTGCAATCAACTCTCCTGTGTTTATTGTCTTTATTTTACAATTCTTGGCAGTGAAAGTGACTTCACATCCTCTGTCACATATCTGACTGACACTAAGAAGATTATTCTTTAAAACATCAACAAATAATACATCTTGATCTTTGCTTCTTCCATTACTTAAGCTTATTAGACCTTTACCTCTGATCTTTCTTGGAGCATCATTTCCAAATGTCACCTTCCATAATTTATTTTCTTTGAGTAATAGGAACTTACTTTTGTCACATGTCATATGATTGGAGCATCCACTGTCCATATACCATGTTTCTTTTTGTTTTTGAGTTGACAACACTAATCCACACTTGTTATCTTCATTCTTCTTCCAAGCCTTGACGTTTTTAGCTCTATGATTTGAATCTGGCTTATAGTTTTTTAAGTGACGATCTGCAGCTTTATGTCCATAATTATGGAAGATGTAACATTTTGGTTTATTCAATAAAGGATCATAACGATTATTATGTGTAATATGCGTCATTTTCCCAACCATCACATGATTTGCAGTCTGTGGTTATTTGTAACTTGGCTATCTCATTATTTGTTATGGAAGATATTTATTCCTTGTCTGTCTTGATTTCTCATGTCTAAATCTTAAAGAACAATTTACAGCTTTGTGGCCAAAATTAGAGCAACAAAAACAATATCCATAGAAAACATATTTGTACCTGGAAAATGGTTGTCTTCTTTGAGAAGGTCGATTTCTTCCATGACAATGATTTCCTTGAGAAGAGGGAGTATTATTTCTTTGTTCTACATATTCAGTTCTAGTATATTTTCCTTCACTCCTCCTTGGCGTCTGATTCTCTTCCTTTGTTTCTGCAGGTTTGTTGTTGTCAATGGTTGTATATTTGACAAACTCGATGGATTCTTTGTTGTTTGTTTGACCACTACTTTATCCCTCTTCATAACCCAAACCAGCTTTAAGCTTTGAATTCCTTTGTTTATTTAGAATGGAGGCTAATCCTTCTGAGGCTTTAATACTTGTCAGATTATGATGATATAAGGCCTGAAATTTCTCTAGATCTTTTCTGACAATCACTACTTCAGCTTCCAATTTTTAACCTTTTGTTTCAGATTCCTTCAATTGTTGTTTGAGGATGTCTTCAATCTTCTTAACTTCTTATAACTTAACCTTCAACATAGCAATTTCTTCAAATGGTTCATTGCATGTTTTCTCATACCTGAGCAGTAATTGTTTTTGTTTTGTTTTCTTTTCTTTGAGTATATCAATCTCTTCCATGGTATTGACAAGTTCTCCTTCAAGATCTACTTCTACTTCAGAATCAACTAACTCACTTCCTATATCTTCAGTGTTTATATCTTCTAAATATATTAGCATGATATCATTTATTTTATCTTCAATAGAAGAGTCACTGCTTTCATCATTTGAGGGATCATCATCATTGTTTACACAAAGACTTTTCTTCTTAAAACTATTCTCTTTATAAACCTTCTTGTGTTTGTGCTTCTCTTCATTGTCATACGTCCGATCATTTATTTTGTAAGGACACTTAGATGCAAAATGACCTATCTTACCGCAGTTTAAACATTTGAAGGGCAGTTTACCTTTGTATTTTCCTGATCCTTTCTTCAGTCTTCTCACAAAGTTTGCTTCAATCTCTTCTATATCGGAGTTTATGTTTTTTTCTACTTTAAAAGGTGCCTCTCTTGTAGTGGATTTACCTTTGGTGATTCTCATTTCATAATAAGTTAGGGTTCCAAGAAGTTGATCTAGTGTCAATGTTTTGAGATTAGCTATTTCCTCTATAACAGAGACCTTTGAGTTAAATCTATCAGGAATAGATCTTAATATATTTTGGACTAGAAAATATTCATATATCGTTTCACCTAGGACTTTCATAGTGTTGACAAGTTCTTCTATACGTAATAAGTACTTACTGATAGTTTCATATTCATCCATCTTTAAGTGCTCAAATTTCAGTTTGTGAGTCTTAAGTTTTGCATATTTCACCTTTTCATTACCTTCATAACTACTTATTAGCTTGTTCCACATAACTTTTATTGAATCACAGTGCATGACTTTGACAAACTAGGCTTCAACAAGTCCAATGAGGATGGCATTCATTTCTTTTGCATTAAATCTAAACTCCAACTTAACATCTTTTGAGGCCAAGACTACAGGCTTCACATATCCTGTTTCAACGACATCCCAAACATCAACACCCAAAGACATTAAATGTGTTCTCATTCTTATTTTCCAAAAGGAAAAGTTTGTTCCATCAAATAGAGGGGGTCTGTTAGTTGAAATTCCATCATGAATAGTCATGTTCAAGCTTATGGATCTACCTTTTATCAAAGGCACCAACTCTGATACCAATTGTTGGAAATATAACTGAGAGGGGGGGGGGGGGGGGGANTGAATTCGTTATGTGTATAAGCTTGAAACTTTTTCTTTTATTTTTTGATTCATTCTAGATTATTATTTAATGTGTTGTTGATAAATTAACATGCATAGATATACAATATTTGATCGATCACACAGAATACACAGAGACATTGATTTTCATGAGGAAACCCATAAGGTTGAAAATCCCTTCTTCTTAGGATGTCAATCAAGCTCCAACTTTCATGTACATCACAATATTCGATCTCCAACTCAAATATGAGGCTACAACCTCTGATAGAAAGCTACAACTTGCAGAGAGCACCAACTCTCATATTTCTCTAGCACCAACTAGATGGAAGCACCAACTCCCAGGTTTAGCTAGCACCCACTAGATGGAAGCACCAAGTCCCAGAATATATTCTAGCACCAAATAGAATTTAGAGGACTGCAATCCTCCCTACCACCACCCTACCACCTTGAATGAATCTTACAAAACTTTACTTACTTTATCTATCTCTGATATGGTCTATTACAGCTCCATGTCTCCTCTGCCTTCTTCATCTTCTATACTCTGTTATGCTTCTGCATCGTTCAGCTTCTATGCTATGCTTGTTTTCCTCATGCACTCGACACCACCATTTTTAATCTTCTCTTCTACTTTTTATACTCTTTACGATGCCATGGATCTCCCCTTAAGATTATGTACTATGTCTCATCCTGCCCACATGCTTCACCATCGAAAAAGCACGCTATATATTTTGTTCTGCATATCTTTCTCACATCGAGTCCTCTATCTGATCATCATGCAAACTCTTTATCTTCCCTAGCAGTTATTCTAAATTTGTTCATCATTAACGTGTGTTATCTTGAGATTCTCTGGCATCTCTAGCAATCGTAACTCTTTGTATTCTTTGGTAGTTACAGTCAGCCGTTTTTGGCTTATTTGGCTTCTAATCCCCTTCCTTCACGTGACCACCGACGGTGACCAAACGCCTATTCAAAAGTTGCTTCCCGATCTTGGTCTAGTGAGCGCTAGCTCCGTTTCTTGATATGACCTTGGGTGAAGATCTCATGTGACCATGAGATTGTAGGCACGTCCAAAGGTGGTTTGTATCAAACTATTTTTTTCCCCGCAATTTACCTCGAGCCTCCACGTGTCCTTTCTCCAAAAACTATGGTTTCGATTGCAGCCTGCCTTCAGCTTTTTAAAGTTCGTGCATCTTCAATCCCCACAATGCGACACGACTGTCAATCTCACGATGTTGAGGGTGCTCCTGAACTGACGGATCAGATATAACCTTCTTAAATCAATGACTGTGATTGATTCTGGCCTTCCGATCTTTGTGAGTTTCAACTCTCAAATCTCCCTTCTTCCATACGAAAACTTCTAGAGTTGGTGATCTATAGACACATGTCCACCTTAATCAATGAATCTGCCTTTACTTCAAGGATTTTACCTCTCAACTAGATCAACGGTCATGTGTCCCCTTTCTTGATCAATGGTCGAGATCTGCTTCGCTACTCCGGGCTTCGGCAATTTCAATTCTCAGCCTTCACACTCTCGCAGAACTCTTTCAGCCAAAGTCCATAGATTCCTGCCATGTGTCCTCCTCAAATCAGTGGTCCTTGTTTACTTCGAGACTTCGTCCTTCAGGATATTCAACTCCTCTACACTTTCTTTCTCCTGAAGCATTTCACCTAGAGTACACGATATGTTGACGTGTGTCCTCCTACAGATCGACGATCCTTATCTCCTTCGGTTCTCTGGGCTTCAGGGATTTTAAATATCAACTTCTCTCCCTTCACTTTCTCCCGGAGTAGTTTCGCTCGAAGTTCACAATCCATTGACATGTACCCTCCTGCACGATCAACGATCATAAGTGACTTTGACACTTTGGGACTTTAAGATGATCACTGCTTCATTCTCCTCTGGAGTGGTCACATGTTGAATAAGTCATAGGCGGTGGAGACTGCTTGTTGTTGGTTAACACTTACACTTACACTTTCCTTCCACTGAACTAGATCAACGGTTGAGAATGCACCCGAAGTGATCTTTAGGTCGGACGAATGAGAGTGACTTCAGACATTCGTCCTTCGGGGACTTTTGACATTTGTTGGTGATGAAACTTCCGAAGTAAATCTCCCAGAGTGACATAGCTTGCTTACATCACTTGTTGACATGGCACAAGCCAATTTCCTCTTGACACTTGTCATCATCTAATTATGCCATGTGTACCTGTTGATGTTGTCTTCCACATGTCCTTGATGACGTGGTCTTCCACAAGTCCTTGCTGACGTGGTTTTCCACATATCCTTGCTGAGGTGGTCTGCTGACGTGGGTGAGACATGTACGTAGTGTAGTGGAGGTGGAGGTAGAGAACAGTAGTGGAGTGTGACATGTAACAGCTAGTGGAGTGTGATGTTGGAGTGCGCAGGTGGTATGTATGAGTGGTTTGGTGGTTTGATCGGAGGGGGGGTTAGGCGGTAAGTGGTAATGAGAGAGGGGGGTCCGAGTTGACAAGAAGATGAAACGTATGAGGGTCCCAGATGAGAATTACCACCAACTCGGACCCCCCCCCAAGGTTAAAGGATGAAAGGTCGGGGGGGGTACGATATTCCCTGTCAATCGTAGATATGAATGACTGATTATCGTCCATAGAGATTAACTTGCCCTCTAACTTATCATGTCCTTCCACTTATTTCGATCCAACGGTTGATGGAAATTCAAGTGATCGAGATCTTATATATCATCCCTTGTTTATCCTGTCCTTCCACTTAAATCAATTCGATAGTTGTTGTTCCTATGGATCATTGATCCAACAACCACTTTCGCTCTTCCTCCTGAGATTCTTATCTCTCCAACTTAGAAGGCTTTCCGAGTGTTCACGGGTCTCGAGCTTTGCTTCTTCTACGAGTCTGTCTCTTGGACCTCGTCTGTACTTATGGAAACCACTATCTCTTCTGAGATTTCTCATATTCTATTCTCTCGAGGTTTTGTTCGATGTTATTCTTGCCATCAATGACAAACACATTATTCATGTAAACATGCCAACATGTTCACACATGACCGGATGGGGCACATCTTCGCGTGAGAAGGAGGTGGAACCAAATTGGGTTGGAAATGGAACATGGAAAGATAAATGAATTATAGGTTCGAGAAGGTGTGAGGTAGACGATCCACCCCTAGACATGGGCATCATAGGAAATCGTTGGAAGGAACCCTTAATATGCGCCAATTATGTGACTATGGGTGATGAACATATGTCTCTTTTTCTTGGAGAACCACTTCACCTATTTCCGCGAAATGTTTCCTTCATGATTTAGATATCACGCGGCATATACATGCTCGTTTTCTTTCCAAAATCATCTAATTCTATGGTAATTCTAGCATGGAAGTGGATTGTTGATGAGCTCACTCAAATTTGAAGCAATGGTGGCTAGTGGTCAGTCTACGACAGAAGGTTCAAATGCAAGGTTTGAGGTGGAGTTATCTACATGGCCATACGACTTTAAGACCTATTTAGGAATGTGTACCCTGGTCCTGAAATGTCATAGGTAAATTCTAGATGACCTAGGTGATGGGGGGAGAATGTAATATTCTTGAATACCCTTACCTTGAAGTTTGGCCAATTTTGGTCATGGGAAAAAAAAGGGTGGGAGAAAGTTAGTTCAAGAGTCGTGGTTTCGGGCACATGGTTTGGTGGCTCATTAGCCTGGAGGTGATAGGTGATGGCTCACTTGGTAGGCTTAGCTAGATTTGATAAGGAAGTGCATACTTGTTGGTTATGATGATGGAGTAAAGGGATGAAAATTGTGGGATCCTACTACCTAGAAATTATCATTAACAAATATGTGTACATGGAACAATAAGGATTTGTTCAGGATTCCAAAGAGAGCTTTGTTTGCAAACTCAAAAAATCATTGTATGGCCTAAGGTACCGAGGAAATGGTACAAGATGTTTGATTCTTTCATGGTGAGACAAATTCACAAGGTGTATAACCATTGCATTTATGATATATATTCATTATCTTGATGATATATATTATGCTTGTAGCGGGAACAAGCATGGTTGAGATCAATAGGTTGGATTAGTTGAAAAGGAAGTTTGATATGAAGGATCTAGGAGCAACTAAAACAAATATTGGGCATGGAAATACATAGAGACAAAAAAGATGGCAAGCTTTGGTTATCACAACAAAAGTATGTGGAGAAGATACTCAAGAAATTCACTATGAATAATGTGAAACTGGAAAATATCCCTTTGGATTTCCATTGTAATATTTCTTCATGTTTATGTCCCAAGTAATGAAGAAGAAGAGAGTTATATGTCTCAAGTATTGTATGCAATAGGAAGGTTGATTGCGATGGAATGTCCAAATATTTCAAATGCACTTGTGTTGTTAGTGGGTGGCAAAACCAGGTAAAGAGCATGGAAATGGGTGCTTTGATATCTGAGAGGCATGAGTTTGCAGCAATTTAGTTATGTGGTTATGTTGATTCAGTGGAGGGAGAGTGGTCCATACTGGAGCCAACTATGTATACGTGTTCATGCAACCAATATTATTAGAGAAGTTGTTCCATTATTTGGCTTCTATTGCAGGAAGGTGATGTTTGATTTGTTGGGCGATGTATTAGGAAATTTTTTTCAAGGTGGATATTGTTTGGTTATGACAACACATACAAGTGAGTTACATTCGTATTTGGTTCCTCATGTTCTTGACCTTCCATTTGCATGAAAAACACTTGAGTAATTTATGTTTAAATGTAGAATCCTATGAGGTGCTTCTACAATAATTGTATTCATTTTCTCCACTGATTTGGATGAACAATAAATATGTATTTTCCCCCATCTCTCTTTTGTTGCATGTGTATATGTGTTTATCATTTTATTTCTCTCTCGTTGCAGACTTAGTTCCCATTCCCAACAGGAACAAGCAGAATGGAATTGAACAATGTTTCTTATTTTTATTATCACTTTTTTGTACTCGTTCACAATGGTATAATGATCTGTGATTTATTTTATTGAAGGTTTATATTACTGTACTGTAGTTCCAAAAGGTAAAGTTGGGTTCTTAGACAATTTGGATAAAATAATTCAATGAATTAATGTGAAGTTTTTTTTGTAAATAAAAGTAGATCCTTATATTAATGACATCTGTAAGCTACACAATGACAAATGTGAGCCACATGTTCTGCCACAGATGGGAAACCAAAAGATGTGGCTCTTAGATGTTCTGAGATTGACACATCATCATGTATGCTATAGTTGTTTGAACAAAACTGCTTACACAAAATTATGCAACCTATCTGGGTAAACAAAAAAGTGTGTACAGTATTCAGACGGCCTCTAAGACTGACTATTGACAGAGCTACTATCAACAAAACTACATAAACAATTTATGAAGAAAATGTGTGTTCTTCTATCCTGTTTCTATGTTGAACTAAGCAATTAATCCTGAAAGTGTAATTGATGAATAACCATAACTTGAAGACTTCACTCCATTGTCGAGATTGGTTGTCCATGAATTGTGTAGGTTGGGGTTAACCATTGGCCACATGTTGGGCATATGGCGCACGTAGGAGCATCCACTAATGCATCAAATAGGATATCCATCCTTTCATCAAGGATGCTCTAAGAGTGCATCTAATCATCCTGTTTCTACCTGATTTCAAAGAGGAGTTGGAGGTGCTCTTCCGTGAGGCGATTTTCAAATCGCTGAGGCTGCTCATCCTCCTTTTCCTTTCTTACATCCTTTGTGGTGATCTCGTTGGTTGGCGCTGCGTTTTCCTCCACTTGCCAGCTTGGAGGGATTTCCTCCTCCAGCATACAACTTCCATCGCCATAGTAGGGGTCCTTTGGGGGGGCCAAGAGATTGGTTGCTAGAGGAGAGAACGTACACGAAGGTGGTGCCTCCTCCTTAACCGAGATCAGTCCATGGAGAAAAAGAGGGGTGGACGGAGGAGTGTGTGCAAATGAAGGTGACGCTTCCTCCTTCACCAAGATGACTCCATGGAGCTGCAGAGGAGTGGACTGAGGAGCCTCTTGCAGTGTCTAGTTGGTGTGTCGAGGGCTTGTGAAATGGGAAATAAGAGCCAGTTGGGAGGGGGAGAGTCTATTGCAACTAGAGAGGGTGTTGTAATAACGAGCAACCCTCTTGGATTTCCCTCTTTCCTTGGGCATACTGGGA
This sequence comes from Picea engelmannii, assembly GCA_009831015.1. Lineage (NCBI taxonomy): Eukaryota > Viridiplantae > Streptophyta > Pinopsida > Pinales > Pinaceae > Picea > Picea engelmannii. The sequence continues at coordinate 16,719 of ML821696.1, forward strand.
ATATTATGGAGGTGAAGGGTTGTGAGAATGGAGGTTGGGAGATGGTGTTGGTAGGAGTGGGAGAAGGCACTGGTGGAAATGGAGAGAAGGAGCTTGTGGGGGTTGAGCGAGTATGGCGAGGGAAGGGTATCGGAGCCAGGGTAGATGGTGAGAGTGCCCAAGGAAAAAAACAGTGAGAAACAATGCAAAAACGCTCATAAGAGCCAAAGAGAAGGAATGGAGGAATGAACTAGGGTGGATGAAGAATGGAGGAATACACCAGGGCGAAAGCATATTTATTGCTTCTCATCCCTGAGTTGACATCCCTTCTTTCCATTGAAGCTGAGTTGACAGCTAGCCTGGTCCTGGTACACCTAGTCTGGCTTGCTCGCACGACCATTAACCCGACATCTCTAGCTAGGTGCACTACCATAACTTTCCTCATGGTGTGATCCATGGGGAAGTTAATCACTGTGGGCTAGCAGCCGAGGTTAATAACTCCCCTGGACACCTGGTTCCATGTGTCCTCAGACTTTGTCTAGGCGGTGTTATCCACAAATTTGGTCATTGTGATGATGTCATGATGATATCATGATGATGGAAAATCATGCTTTTTACCAAGAATACTTTCCTGAAAAAAGTTAGAGTTGTCTTCTTCCAGAATTCACATTTTGAAACATGTTCGCACGCTGCTTATATATTCACCTGCGAGAATGCCTGTTTCTCGCAGGCTGCTTTGAGATGGGGTGCGAACTTCTCACACTGTACTCATGGTTAGGGTGCGAACATGCTCTTAAAGAAGGAAAAGATAAAGATCTCGAATCTTCTAGAAGGGAATCTTCTAGAAGGGAATCTTCTAGAAGGGTGAGTTGGCTTTCAAGTGGTTATTCAAGTACTGGCATTCCAGATATCTTGGGATCATTCCCTATCCAGGTAACTAAATCATCTCTTCCTATATATTGAGTAGATTGCTCATGGAAAGGGTTAAGTTGAGCAAGCAGCAAGTTAGCAAGAGATTGATTAGAGAATCAGTGCAAGATTGTATGGAGGACTGATGCTACAGCAGCAAAGGACAACAGCAAGGTCATCAAAGTAGTTGATTTTCTTCATGCATGAGCAAGTGTGTGTGTCAGAGCTAGAAGCCATCGAAAGGAGACCTATGACATCAAGGCTCAGGTTGTAAGTTTCACTTTCAATTAATTGAATGCAGCAATATGTCCCTTTCCCATAAATATGATGTCACTTTATTACATAATTCCTTGGTCATATGTATAGACTAGTCATTGAATAAGTTAATCTTCCTTTACTTCGATTGGTTCGTTTTGTTGTGATCTGGACGGAACGAGAGAATTGGAGCAAAGCTTGGAACAACAGAGATCTAAGGAAAGCGTTCATAAGGTATGTCCACAACCCTTATCTCTTAGTTCACTCAATAGGCTAGGTCTAGGGAAAGTGTAGTATTCTATCATGTTTTGTTCTAGATACCAGGTGGATCTAGGGAGATCGGTTAGTGTCTGTACCTACGGATTTATCCCATAACAAAATTGGCGAATCCACTGGGGATCTATCCCTTTTTCTTTTTGGTTTTTTGAACTTTTTGTGGCCATTTTATCTGTTTGTATTTTTCTTTTGATTTGTCTGTCTCTGAGTCCTCAGGATACACTGAGAGACCTTCTGGGTCTATAAGCCAGATTGATTTTTACTTGCTTCTTCAAATTTTTCATTAGTTTCAGGGATTCTTGCACTGTGCCCATTTGTAGCCTGCGAGAACCTTGATAGTTCGCACTCTGCATATACATTTCAGTGCGAATAGTTCGCATGCTACATCAAAGTGGCCTGCGAGAACTCTAGTTTCTCGCACTGTGTTCCACACTGGCTTGCGAACAGTTTTTTGAAATTTTTGAATTCAAATTTTGTCTCTGTCAATAGCTCATATATGTTGATTTAGACCTCTTTGGCTTATTAAATCAGTGACTTACATATCTTTTGCTATAATTGGCTTGCTGGAACTGATCTAGGTTTTCTAGGTGTTTTCTTGCCCTTTGAAACTTGACTTTCATTTCTTAGCTCTTGTTGGCATTTTCATTCTCTCTTACTTCTGAAGTTGAGTGTATCTGACTGGCTGAGAACCAGGGATTGGTTGAGAGTTGAATGTTTGGTGTTTCTCTTGTACTTGTTGGTTCGAAAGGACAAATTTTTCATTTATAGTGAGAAGCTCCTTGGTTTGCTTTTGTTTTTTCTTTCATTGAAAGTATTGGATTGAGTTGTTTGTTTGGATCTTTATAATTTGGTTTTCTTTTCTCATTATTTAGAGTTCTTCTTGGAAAGTGAACTGCATGTTTTCTTTCAAGTTCTGTTTTTGCGTTTTGCGAGAACATTGAAAATCAAAGTTTTAAGAGTATTGAAGTGTTGAAAAAGACATATGGAACTTATTCATTAATATATGATTGTTTGCATTGGCATCTGAATGGAAATTGAGCATTTCATTTGCATTGTAGTATTGAGATTGATTTGGAAATTGTTCTCTCTCTCCCATAACTAGGATTCATCGAATGAAAAGAATTATATTTCATCATATCCTTGCATGTTTTGGGTCAGAGTTATACATCACGAGTTTCATTTCCATTGCCTTTGAGTAAACAACAGCCTGTAAAAACATTATGTAATATTAAAATCGATCTAGTAACTTTTTCTAGGGCTCTTTTACACCAACATTTAGCTAAGCTAGTGCTTTGGAGTAGGAAGAGAGACACACTCTCCAACAACTCAAAAACACACAATAGTATCTTGAGTTAGGGAGTGTAAAATTCCATTGGCAGCATATTGTCCTGGGAAGCCCTTCTAACACAAGGGTCAAGCATTAGGTCGCATTGGTGTTGGCAGAGATACT
>ML821696.1:19912-47853 GCA_009831015.1 Picea engelmannii
CCCTGCCCTTGCGTGTGGATCGGACTGACGACTGTTTCCCCAGGCAGTACTATTGTTTGTGGTGACCTTAGTTGCTTATCTCTCTAGGTTCTTACCCAAGGTGACTGTGGAGGGGAAAGTCTTCACGGTACCTGGAATTGATGTTGGCCAAACTCACTCGGGCTCCTTGGAGGGTATACCCACGATTATGTGTGGGAGCTTGCACCAAGGCGTAAGTCTGTTAAGCAGGTCGTCAACGTAACTTTTCCATCTTAGCCCCGCCCCTTCTCGTCTCGTTGTTGCAACATTGGATTTCATCACCAACTAGTGGCTTCGATATTAGAAGGGTATTGTTTGCTTGGTGATTGCTTCTAGTTTTGTTTACTAGTGTGTGTTGTTCTATTCTCAAAGTTGGCCATAGGATTTTCGTTGGGGAGTTGGTTACTTGTTTACAATTGTTCCCCCACGACGTTCACGTAGGATGCAAGTTTTGTCTCCGGAACATCCGGAAGCTTCAGAACCTTTGCATACAGCAACACCCGAGGGTACCCCTGAGGAATCTCCTCATCCGGGTGAAATTCCCCTAGTTACTCTACCTCACGTGGACATAAGTGACGTCCCAGAAGTTTTTACACCACCTCCACAAGTAGCATCCACTGATCCTCTTGCTGATTTTCGAATCTCAAATACTATAGAGGACTATCGCATTCGTCGTGGTGAAAGACCTGTTGGATGAATAAATCCTTCTGAAGAACCTTTTGTTACCTCCTCTGAATCAACTGTTGGACCATCTCACAGTGTAGTAGGCCAAGATCCTTTTTGGTTGGGTGATTTCCGACGAGTCTTGTTTGGTACTGAATCCTCCCCTGTCTATGAAATCAACCCTCCCGTGCCTCCTGAACCAGAGACTACACCAGAGGCTACCCCTTATCGTTTTGTTCTCCCTCCCGAGATGGCCCATCTTGCAAATACTACGAGTGTCCAAACCGGCATTCCTGCCACTACTCTTGCCCCTATTAATACCCAACGAACTCCTGAGGTTAACCCAAATTTACCTCCTGGTTACCATGCACTGAATCCTTTGTTGAGTGTGCCTCATCCGACACCTCCACAAACTCCGGTTGGTTCTCCAGGTGGTCCTCAGTTTCCTGGGGGGCATCCTATCCCCGGTTTCATTCCGACACTCCCTCTGTTTCCCACTGGTAATCCTAAACCTAGTAGCCTTGTCACGACTGTTGCACAAAACTTGCACAATCCTGTTGGTGGACAGGGTAGTATGTTTCCTTTTCCTTTGCCCGGATTTAACGCAGTTACTAACCAACCTACGGTTGGTATACAACTTCTGGGGGGAACTGTCCCTTTGATCGGGGGACCAACCTCACCTTTAAGACAAAACATACCTCCTGCTTTGGCCCAGTATTGGAATCAACTTATGCAGAACTTTCCTCAAAATGATGGGGGGCACCAAGTTGTCCCTACTACAGGCCAACCATATCTAGGTGTGACTAATCCTATTTGGGGGTCAGGTCAGACAACTCAGCCTCAAACTCAAAGTCAGAATCCTTGGGGCTACTACCCTATCCAACCACCATAGAGCCAACTAGGGTCTTCCCTCTGGGGGAAAACTGCATACGGTCCCACTGGTCTACCGACAGGGCTTCCGCCCCAAAGTAACCAGTATCCACAAGTGAATAGGCAATTGCCTTTTCTTGCTACTCTGGATCTGCCAGATTTGTCTAGGATTCTTAATGATCCTATTCGTCACTCTCCCCAATGGCCTGCTATTCCTGCAAAGCTTCCATCGGAAATTTCGAAATTCAATGGGAAGGTGGGAGAGGACCCAAATAATCATGTCATGACTTTCCACTTGTGGTGTTCGTCCAATTCGTTGATGGACGACTCCATTAGATTACGTCTTTTTCAACGAACTCTTACGGGTGCTGCTGCGAAGTGGTACATTGAATTACCATGAGGTTTCTTTTTCGATTTCAACACCCTTGCAATGGCCTTTCTAACACACTACCAGTTACCAATTGGATACGATACCGGAACCGAGATTTTAACCTCCTTCAAACAAAGCTCGAGCACTCATATATCCGATCATATTCATGAGTGGCGATGGAGGAGACGTCTTATTAAACTTGAGCTTCCGGATCAATTACTGGCAGAATGGTTTACCAAGTCTTTTGTAAACAAAATTGGCAAAGACATTGCTATGGGAGGTGTTGTTACCGAAGAGCAGGCGATTAGTCGTGCTCAGTATCTTGATCTCGTTTATTCGCAAATGGGAACATTGTATGATTTACTACCTGATTTACCTCGTCCTGGTACTTCTACGACTTCTACTGCTTCGACTACCTCGCATGCAGCTGATGGTGTGATTGGTTCCACTCACACCCACTCCCATTCCATTTCAACTACAACCCCGAAATCCAATTCTTCTAATGTACAAAGTGCTCCGTCTCCTGCTCCTCCCGCCGGTAAAACCTTTGACGTGAATGCTGTTCAATCTACACCAGCCGGTAAGAATAAGTCTAGAAAAGGGAGAGGCAAGAATAAGGAGGGTAAAAACAATAATCTGAATGAGCAAACCAAGTCTCCCCCTGTTGATGACCAGGATAAGCACAAACCACGCTATCATTGCCTTATCTGTGGTGACGATCACTACACAAAGGATTGTCCGAGACGTGCCGAGGTTAACAAGTTCCTTCAAGGAACACCAAAGCCTTCTACACCGGCAGTCTTGTCTCAACCCTTCCCGTCTCAACAATAGGCTTCGTTGGTCATTCAAGACCAACCTTCTACTTCGACATCTTCTTTTTTTTTGATGTGCACTAGTGATTCCAAGAAAAACAATGTTGCGCTCGCCACTAGGGCTAAAGACTATACTCCTTCTAAGGAGAAGGTTGACGACTTACCTCCTAATTTGGTACAACTTTCTCCACCGAATCCACCCACGAACGGTCCTCTTCATCTCGAACGACCAAACCTTGATACAGTTATAAGACCACCCCCAAAAGGTGTCGTGAAGAAATCGGCATTCAATCCTCATGCTCGGGCAGCCCAGAACTATAGCATTATCGAAGATCTGGCACAAGCACCCTCAGCGATGTCTGCCCTAGAAGTCCTTCAGTCTTGTCCTGCACAACGCAGGGCGTTGTTGAAATCCATAGGTGGTATTGATCCAACAGATGAAAATCTGATAGTCTTTAACTTGGAAGATCATATTCCGAGGTTACCCGCACAACTTGCGTTTCAAATCCAAGTTCTGGTCTCCGACAAGAGTATTTGTCGGACTGTTGTTGACGAGGGTTCCTCTACGTGCGTAATGTCTTTTTCTTGTTGGAAAGCCATTGGCTCTCCCCCGTTAAACGAATCACAAAACACTTTGCGAGCCTTCAACGGCTCTGGTTTTAAACCTTATGGTGTTCTACCGGCGTTGCCTGTCACTTTGGAAGGTAAGACCGTTCAGGTGGATGTGGAAGTTTTTGATACTCCCCTAGATTACAATCTTCTACTTGGTCGAAGCTGGGTCGATTCTATGCGTGCTGTCGTGTCAACCCTTTTCCGTGTCTTACGATTTCCTCACCAGGGAAAAGTGGTTACGGTTGACCAACTCGCCTTCTTTAATGCCGATACTCGCACGGGCAACGTTCCATTCATAGCCAACACCCCTCCAGGTTACGAGAATGTTGGTGTCGGTCTTTTAAAAGACTCGTCGTTAATGGGTACTTTCCCCATACCACCACCACCCAATATTCCAAGCCCGTCAGTTGCTTCCATTCATATGATCTCTACTGCACCTCATGAACTTCCGGTGTCTGCTGACCCTTGGATAGTCCCTGATCCTGGAGATCATGTTCGTTTCGGCAACGCAATGCCGTTAAGTTCGGTTGAGTCCTCTTATCAAGCCATTCAATCAACATCCCTTACTTTTTCTTCTTTTGATGAGTTGTCTCCTGATCCTTTCCGTGTCATATTTCCCACTGACGAGATGATTATGTCCGTTATGGAAGACACCCCTTGGGACAATGGGCATCATCGTTCCGTATTGTTTCTGGAACAACAAACTCTTGAGAATTATTAGCGGATTTCGACTCCGTCGACCGTTGTTGTTATATCCACGGTTTCCCAATCTACACGAGATGTGTTTGCGGAAGGAAACCTTAGTAACATTTCACCCACGATACCCATAGATATTTCCGTGAAACCTAGGATCGTTGAGAATGTTCATATTGGAGCGTCGTGTTCTCATGACGAAATTGTCACTTATACTTCCTTATTCAAAGAATTTTGTGACATCTTTTCATGGAGTTACGAAGAGATGCCGGGTATTGACCCAGCTATCGTTGTTCATGAGATTAAGACATACCCCGGAGCCAAACCAGTCTGGCAGCGCCTCTGTCCTGTCCATCCACGTAAAGCGGCAGCTATTAAACTCGAAGTTGAAAAAATTCTTAAAGTCAGGTTCATTTACCCCGTGGCATTGACAGAGTGGGTTTCCAACCCCGTATTGATTGATAAAAAGGGTGGTAGTATACGCGTTTGTGTTGATTATCGGGATATCAACAAATCTTGTCCAAAGGACAATTTTCCAACCCCTTTCGTCGACTAGATCGTCGATGACTGTGCCGGTAGTGAGATCTTTTCCCTCATGGATGGATTTTCCGGCTATAATCAAATCAATATCGCTCCTGAGGACCAACATAAAACGGCTTTTATTTGTCCTTGGGGTACTTTTGCTTACAGAAAACTCCCTTTCGGTCTAAAGAACGCAGGTGCTACGTTCCAACGTGCTATGTCTTATGCATTTCACGATATCAAGCATATTGTTCAACCCTATTTGGACGATTTGTCGGCTCACTCTTTACGTCAGGTCGATCACCCTAAACATCTTCGAGCAATTTTCGTTCGTTGCCGATTCTATCGCATTCGCCTGAATCCTCACAAATGTGTCTTTTGTGTAGAATCTGGCCATCTCCTTGGTTTCATTGTTTCACGCCATGGGATCCGGGTGGATCCTATCAAGGTCGAGGCGATTCTTAATCTCCCTCCTCCTTCTTCTTTGCGTCAGTTACAAAGTTTGCAGGGGAAATCAAACTTTCTTCGTCATTTCATCCCGAATTATGTCGAGATTACTCGAGGTTTCACACGTCTTCTAAAGAAAGGTTCAAAGTTTGTCTGGGATACGGTTGCTCACAACGCTTTTGAGGCTTTAAAGTTATCCCTTACCAAAGATCCTCTTCTCTTTCCTCCGGATTATAGTTGAGCTTACTTTCTTTATCTAGCTGCGTCTGAGTATACTATCGGCATGGCCCTCGTTCAGGAGGATGATAACCATGATGAACATGTTATCTATTACTTGAGTAGAAGTTTATCATCCACAGAAATCAAGTACCAACATGTTGAGAAGATGGCCTTGGCTGTTGTCCAAGCAGTCCAACGTTTTTGTCATTATATTCTCTCCAGGAAGCCTATAGTGATTTCACACTGTAACCCCATGCAACATATATTGACCCGTCAATTGCTGGGGGGCAATTACTCCAAGTGGATTGTTATTCTCCAGGAGTTCGATTTGGAATTCGATCGTGCCACGTCGAATAAATCTTTAGTTTTCGCTGAGTTAATTTGTGATTTTCCCCACACTGCCACGGAAAAGGTAGCAGTTGATTCGTTACCTGATGAGTCACTTTTCCTTATCAGTACCGACGATATTTGGTATGGAGATATCATTATATATCTCCAAACTCAAACTTTCCGACCTGCTTTGTCCAGTAATGAACGACGTCATGTCCGTTACCAAGCACGTCATTATATTATCCTTGGCGATACTCTTTATCGTTGAGGCATTGACTCTGTATTTCAGCGTTGTTCGACATTTGACGAAGCTAAGAAAGCTTTGAATGACTGCCATTCAGGAGCATGTGGCGGTCATATGTCTGGGTATGCTACTGCCCAGAAGATCTTATGTGCAGGGTACTTTTGGCCTTCCCTTTTCACTGACTGCATTACTGCTGTTCAGAAGTGTCATGCCTGCCAGACTTATAATCAGAAGATTCGATCGCATCCTGCTCCCCTTCATCCTGTGGTCTCAGTAGGTCCTTTTGCTAAATGGGGCATTGATTTTATGACATGTCACCCTCACTCGGTCGGGGGGCATGGTTACATTATTGTAGCTGTTGATTATTTCACAAAGTGGGTCGAGGCGATGCCGACATTCGATAATACTGGGAAGACTGCAACCTTATTCCTTTTTAACCATGTCATCACTCGTTTTGGTGTTCCTCAGGCTATCGTTACTGATCATGGTAGTTATTTTAGAAATAATATGATGTCTGAACTTACAGAGAAGTTGGGCCTTCGTCATGATATCTCAACACCCTATTATCCACAGGTCAATGGTCAGGTCGAAGCCATCAATAAGGTTCTTATAACTATGATTCGACGGATGATAGGAATCCATAAAACCAGTTGGCACACGATGTTGTTTTCTGCATTGTGGGCGTATCGGACGTCTGTTAAGTCTGCCACATGATTCACGCCTTTTCGATTAGTTTATGGCATGGAAGCCATTCTGCCAATAGAATGTGAAATACCGTCTTTGAAGATAGCTGTAGAGCTCTTACCTAATACTTCTGCTGAAGAGGAGCGTCTATTGTATTTGATGCGATTAGACGAGACTCGCCATGACGCTACCCTTGTAATAGAATCCCAGAAAAAACGTGTTAAGGCACAGTATGACAAACATGTCAAACCCCGTGTCTTCTCTGAAGGAGATCTTGTTCTTGTTTATGAACAAGATAAATATGTCCTAGGAGCTGGGAAGTTCGAACCAATGTGGCGTGGTCCCTATATTGTCAGTAAGGTGTTGGAGAAATGAGCATATGAACTAGTTGATTATGATGGTGTGCCTTTGAGTGAACCCAGGAATGGGTTGTACTTAAATAAGTACTACGCATAAGTCATTTGTGCATGAGTACTTGTATTTTATGTATCATACTGCGTGAGTGTGTTACTTTAGTTTTTGCTTTCGACATTATCTGGTCTCTACCCTTACGTGACGTTGTGTTTGTTTTCCAGATGTCGGAGTTTTCGCTACCTTATATTGGCTTCGCTGATGGTGCTAGCCGTAGTACCCGGAACCTAGCTTCCGCTGCTTGGGAAATCTACGCCCCAACAAATGAACTCATCTCTCTACGAGGGATATGTCTTGGACGAGCAACCAACAACATTGCAGAGTATAGCACCGTGGTCGAATTATTAGTTGATGCTATCTCTCTCGGAATACGTCATTTGGTTGTTCGACTTGACTCGTAGTTGGTGGTACTACAACTCAGTAATATATATTCTATTCGAAGTCCTACTTTGTTAAGGGTATACTTGCGGATTCGCCTCTTGGAACGACATTTTGATTACATAGAATATCAACACATTCTGAGAAGTCTTAATACACTGACAGATGCTTTAGCTAATTATGTATTAGACAGACATTTAAATCACTTATAAAATCAAACACATTAAATTGTACACAAATGTAAAGTAAGCCGGTAGATCCCATGTATATATAACGATCAAAGTTTGTTTTTTACAAAATGTGTCCGAAGACCAAAATATCAAAAATGAAGCTCTTGGCTTCTACAAAAAGTGACATCACTAATGATGTTCACGATAGCACGCTAAGGTCCTGGCAACTCTACAGAGCAAACGACCCATAGAGGCAGAGACTCCCATGGTGTGACGCTGGTTGCGTCGTGGGATCTCCTCCAGAGGCATCTCTGGAACATCGACCATCATGCCCTCTAAGTTTTGCTCCACTGTAAGATAGTCCTTGGCATACTGGGGGACTGAAACTGCTACCTCTCCTCGACGTTGGACAGGAGAACTCCCAGCTGGTCTATATGCCCCAACATCTGTGTTATCAACAAGATTTTGGGGTTAGTCTTCAGATAAAATTATAAAACCAAAAACATTTAATATGATGAAAATACAAAAACATCTAAAAAGTTAAAAAAAGTTGGTGTACTTCTTACCAATATTTCCCCACTGTGCGTCTTCAGGAAGGGCAAGGTCAGGATCACCGCGAAATTCCAAGCCGGCATACGCGTAATCCTCTATCATCAAAACCTGGCCTTGGAGCCATTCGAAGAAGCGATCGTCTTACCTGACGATCAGTCCCGTCACATGTCTGGCCATAAGTTGGCACCATCGTAACATCCGTGGATCCCTAGGACCTGGAAAGTGTCAATCCGCCTGAAGCCTATACACTGGGACCCTCTCACAGAAGAAAGATACCAGCAATGATCCATAACCAAATTGCTTTAGATCTCCTCGCCTGCTTTTTGTCAATTGTTTCTATGTTTAGGACATATCGTGACCATAAAATTGCATAACTACAAATGCATATTAAAGAAACACGCTTTTACCTAAAGACACCTTAGACCAAGTTGATCTTAACTAACTCCTAAGTGTCTAAATATCTTAACATCCCCTCTTAAGAACATCTTGGGATAGTATTTAAGGATTTACAAAGGTAACACAATAGGAGAAGGAAGGAGACATTAGAGCCTATCCCCCCTTAATGACAAATTCCTCGACTCCTAACATCGATCAAGGTTTGGAAAACATTTTTTTTGAAGAGGCTTTGTGAAAATGTGTTTCACCCCTTAGGACAACTTAAAAGTGAAAAAATAAAACCATAATAAAAAAATGAATATTTGGATAAATAACGGAGGAAAAAATAACATTAACTAGGGTTTTGAGTATCTTTCATGGTGATGTTAGGCATGTGGAAGTGATCATATTGTCCATTCTGCATTGATTGTATCCTAGTTGGATTATCAAGCCAATGGTCCTTTCACCATAAAGTAAGGCTTAATGGCCTCTCATGACCTATCTCTCATTTTACATGATAGTTTGTTTGAACTTATAGATCTTGATGGCACCTAAGACTCCTTATAAGTTCATCTTGAAGGTATACCATGAATTAATGATGATACTGTTCCTGACTCAGATATTGAAAATTTTGATACTTAATATGATATTTTTTGTAAATTGTTTGAATAAATATCCATATTGGGGTACTTTGTGGGTCAAGTTCCTCCTAAGGTAATTATCAGAATATATATCCATAATGATTGGGAACCATTTGGATATAAATCTATTCAGATGTTCCAAGAAATCATTTTTCATAACACCTAGGTCTACAAGAATACCTTGATAGTCATGTACTAGTGGTCCCATGACTTCTCAGCTTATTGGAATTCCCAACTAGCATTCTTTTCCTAGGTAAACTTCCCCAACATGTCAATGCAATTCTATCCAGTCATTCAATGAATTTTTTCCCCTCCAAGGGCAATCATTTTTTAAAAGACCAAAAGTTTCTTCAATCCTAGGTCACAAAGTCATTTATGTTTTCATGTCAACCTATTGAAGGACATTAAGTAATTCATCTACATTTGGGTTGGTAGACATGTCCACCACCGATGATTTTACTATATTAACTAGCTTGATTCCTATTTCCATTACTAAATCTCATATAATCGAATACGGGAACTGTTTTCTTATGACCTAGTATAATGTTAAAATATCCCCACCAGCTCAGAGAACCCCCACCACCTAATCCTCTCAAGCTCCCCAAAAAGTGAAGGTGCATAGACATAAGGTGAAAGTGAAAAGGGGAAAATGAGGCTAATAACTAACATGCAAAGGATATTATCACTAATCCAACCATCAAGAAGGCCTCTTTCATGGTCAATCCAAGTAGTCATGTAGCTCTAATTTATTTCAAGTCCAAGGATCCTACATATGGGACTGGGTAGCTGGTGTAATGCCCCATATTTTGGCCTTAGGTAGTTAGAACTTTTATTTTTCTCATCTTAGTAATTCATTGCTTAACAACTATTTAGACTCAACAATATTGATATAGACATGTGACAAGTGTACCTCTGGACCTATTTATGTGTTGCATACTATTATTTTTATATGCTCATGATGATGATAACTCTTTGATTTGCTTAAACATGCAAATTAAGATGTGGAATTTAGGTACATGGATAATGATTCAAAGTTATGTTGAGAATGCATAACATATGTAAGACATGATAAAAATAAACATACATTTCTTAATTGAACATCAATACAGATATGGATTCTTATATAAAATTATGATGTATATACATGGATATGAGTTATTGGTGAACTAACCTATAGGTTGACGAGCTATGTGATAGCCAAATGACTACAATGATGAGGTAGCATGGATGTCGTAGACATCAATAAGATAGTGTATTCTATAAAGTTATAATTATTATTTAATTTATGATTCAAAATATTACTATGACTTGTGGTAAGTGTGGTTTTGACAGGACACACAACTTTCCCAAAGTGGTTGTTTGATGACGTGACTCTAAGAACAGTAGTTGCACAGTATGGCTCGATGTAGGGTGTTGACCCTAGTTCTATAAGGAGGGGTGGAGGTATTTCCCACCGTTTATCCTCCAAAACCTAGAGTCGTGGGAGGGTTGTGTGAAGTCACACTCCCTTAGACATGTGATGATGACTGCTAGTTGTGTTGACCTTAGTTCTATGAGGAGGGGTGGAGGTATTTCCCATCGTTTATCCTCCAAAACCTAGAAGTCACACTCCCTTAGACATGTGATGATGACTGCTAGTTGCCTGTTGGGGAAGCTTGATAGAGATGTATGACACTTCTTCTTACGGGTTCTATCTGGAGTTAGGTTAATATAGTTGATGCTCCATCTTAGTCCAACAGAGGAAATGATAGGATGGAAGATGGAAGTAGGTTAGGAAGGAATGATGTTTTGATGTTAGTTGAGAATATTGATTGGGGATTAGAGATGTCACTATTGTTTACTCACTTGGTTCCTACCATGTTTAAAACCCTCTTTGATTTCCTATTGATATTTTAAGTGTGACAATGAGTTATTGATGAATTAGTGTAATTTAGTTCGTTAAGATTATTAAATGATGCATTACTTGATCTATTGTCTTACATGACTTGGTGATCATATAGGAACTATGCACTAGAGGCAATGATTGTTTATCGTTAGTACGTACATGAGATATGTGTCCGCTAGCTATGCACACATACCCTACCCATGTACACTAGTATAAGTAATTAATGTATTAATTATTAAAGTAAACTATTAACTATTTAATTGAATCTTTATTGAATATGTAAAATATATTGCATACAAAATATCTAGAAGCATTAAATACCTTCTTGACTTTGATAGATGGTGGGTATGATGAATTAAATGAGCATGGTAGGGTGTTATGTACATTTTGGGGAAAATTATCAACTAACATGTATTAGCTAGCATGAGAAGAAAGACTTTTCATTTTATTTATTGTTGTTTAATGCAAGTCATTTATATTTAGTTTTATTTTAATCTTTTCCCAAAATATCTATAAAATGGAGGTTGATGGATAATAATGAGGGTGGTTGAGGATACTTGGGTAAGTGTGTATGGAAACTTGATAAATAGGGAGAAGAAATAGAGAGGAGGGGAGGAAGGAGAAGTTTGAGCATGATGAGAGGTTGTGAAATTCTTGGAAGATATAATTCTTGTTATAGTTTTCTTTGAGCATTTGTGCTTTGTTGTTCTTGGAGTCACGAGCACAGAGGGCCAAGAAACCGAAAGGTTTCCTAGAGCTAGGAAGATGGCTAGGCTCCTAGTTGGTAGGGAGGATTTCGTTGTTGCACTCTGGGAAAGTGGGAAAATAATGCTTGGAAGTGCCTAGGACTACATTACACTTGATGAGCTTCGAAAAACTAAGGAAGAGGTATTTTTCAGTGGTATTTGTTGTTGATATTTTATATATACTTTTGTTTTAAGTTGCAAATCTTAGAGTTAACCTATTAGTTATTTCATCATGCTATTTAGATTTATCATTGATAAAATGTAGAAGAATTGTGTAAATGAAATGAATTATGTTAAAGCAAAGTTGTTATTGTGCATGTATTTAAATGAATGATTAATCTCCTAACATCCTAGATGGGTGTTACATATGGTATCAGAGCCCGGTTTCAAAACTGAAACCTGGAATTGACCACCCACAACACTGGGATTTTGTCTTTTTCATTTGCAATCCAATTTGGGTTGTTACATGTTTTTCCTATCCTTCCTATTCCTACTATAAAAATACGGGCTACTACAACTATCATTTTTCCTACCCTTGTTTTTCCTACCAAGGAAGATGCATACACTATCAAAATATCAACTTATAGGCAACAACCACCGCCATTGAACTCAGAGTGTTTTGAACTTAAAAAAAAATATATATTATTGAATCAAACCCTATCTTATGAAAAAAAAGTCATCGGCCCTTACCTACAGGACCCCTTCAGAGTCGATTAGGGACTTCAGAGAGAAAACATAATTTAAAGCAGTCTTTGAAGCCATAGATGCCCACAAAAGCTCCAAAACCTGCAATCAGCTTTACGCTTCGCAAAATTAATACAAGAAGATGCTGCTGAGTAATTGAGTATTAATGCTTACCTTATCAGGATCGACTATGATGGCCATTTCCTCCAATTTTCTTAGGTCTTTCACATGTAATTGGTTCAAGAGAGTAATGCTGGTAGTGGTGGAAATTGGAAGGATATTCAAATCATTGGTGATTATAAATGCAACAATCTATCTCACGTACCCTACAAAGCTCTCGAAATTCACACAAGGAGCAGACGAGAGATGATCAAATAACACCACTTTAGTCTTTATTGCCTTGTCGCAGGTGCATTTGTGCCCTTTCCTGGTGCTAATAATATCTCGTGCCATTTTTTTCCCTAATTGATATCCTACGAATACATGGCTATCAACAAGAAGTCCAACCAAATACTTTGGTGCCCTTACTAAACATTTATATCCAATAGCGAAATTTTCAAGTTTACCCAGTGATCACCTGCCTTGCGTATAACTTAAAGGTTCCGGTACAGAGCATTCAACATGACTTTTTCATGTCGAAATGAAAATCAAATTTGAGCTTAAGATCTTTGGCAAGCCATGAACGTCGGCATGAATGGAGAAGGATGCGACCTTGACTTCTTGACCATTTCCTTCTCATCTGGCACAGTCTTTCTTTCCATTATTTCCTTTAATTTAATGAATCCAATAGGCAAAAGTGCTAGAAACTGGAAATTGAAACCCCCCTCCTCAATGGATTGAAAACTGACCCAATACACTAGAAGGCGGCTAAGGCCTTCTACACAGTAACCAATAAGTGTAATGATGTGGTTGTGCTTTAATGGAGTAGGAATATCAACTTCAGAAAACTCTCTCTATTTTGGGTGAAGAATTCAAGATTTTTATTGCCACTGATTGTCCATCAGGAAAACGCCCTCTGTACACTTGCAAGGTTACTTTCATCCTATTATTAGCGGGGTAATGGAGAAAATCACTATCAGCGGGAAAGGCAAATCCATTGAAACTATATAGTATTCTCTAGATCAACTATGAAGAAGTCATAATACATATAAAGACTGCCAACAAAGAGAGTTCATGCGAGTGCAAGTTCTTTGCCGAAGACTGGATGCTACATGCCCAAATTGCACATCTTCAGGAAGAATGAACCCCATAGAAACTAGCTCATCACACAACATACCTAGGATAGAAAAAACTGATCATTTTCAGTTAGCCTTTACACCCCAACCCTAATCTTTCAGCACCCCACGTAGAAGTACATGAGCACGAAGAAAGGGAAACTAAATAATCACCAGAATCATAACTAGTATCCCCAGCAGAAAACATATAACACCTGAGCCCATCAGAATGAAGCTCCTTCGTCGTTGCCTTCGTTTAGATTTCCCTTCCATCCCGCACAACAAGCGACTCCAACCTCCTCTTGCTATAAAATTCCTGGCAAGAAAAAGGACGCTAAACAACTGAAGTGGGTTCGCAGGATTAATAAACAATTAAAAGGGAGATTTTCCATTCAATACATAAGCACATAAATGGAAAAAAAAAAAAAAAAAAAACTCCAACAGGAAAACTAGAATTGCAACCTAGTGAAAATCCGAAAGTGGCAAACAAAGATGCTCTAATCTCCTTGCCAAATAATTTTCTTCTCAGTCAGTCATTTTGTTAAATGTAAAGAAACCCATCTTCTTTAGACAATGTCTGAATTGTTGCTACCTCATTTGAAGACCGAGCTACACGTTCATAGCTACAAAATTTATGTGTAATCTATTCTTTCAATCGAAACCCTCTAGTTGTCTGTGTATGCTTATTTGGCAGTTGTAGTGCCCATTCAAACACATATATATGTTTTGATGTACACTGTGGAATAGAATGTTTGGTCGGTGAATCGGATCCATGTACGAGGGGCCATCCAGGTAGTGAATTTCCTTTATCTATAATGAGTCGTGAACATTTTGGTTAAGTATTGCACAAGAATCACTTCTCCCCTCCCCAATGGAAACTAATCTAGAAGTTTCGCAAACACCCTGAAATGAAATGAATCATAAGAAGACACCAAATTTGTAACTTCATATCTCGCATCTTCCTTCTGATTGCGAATAATAGTCTGAGTATCCAACTAACAAAGGGGCAAGTTGGTTTTAGAAGATGTCATCACCATTTCAATGCTTCCATTTGAGTATTATCTCTCACTCTAATTATATCTTCTAATACTTTTTGAATCATAACTGTGTCATAAATTGTTTTCATTTGTTCAATTACTCATGAACCTTAGTTTTGCTCCCCTTAAAAAAAAATATAAAAAAAAACTTACTGTAAACCCTCGAACTCCAGTGTCTTCATTGTAGAGTAATCTTGATCTTGTGTACAACTCCAGTTTCTTCATTGTAGACTAATCTTGAATTTTCATCTTAACTTTTTATCTCATCTGATACTCACAACCAATCATTTTTATCTATATTTAGTAATAAGGGTAGATGGTTGTCTCAATGAATATTTTAAATGAAACGTAGACCAAACAGAAAAATATCAGAAAATATGTAGAGTATATGGAAATTGTTTTGAAAAATAGTGTATGTTATGAATCAAATAAAGACACCAATAAATAATTTAGCAAAATGCATCGAAAAAAAAAAAGTGTGCCCAAAAACCTAGAAATATGTTTAAGGTAGGGCATGGAATGCATCAATCAAACATGTGACCAATTTAACCAAGACTTGTAGCGATTCGGTCAATCTAAGGTAGATAACCCAGGGAATGAGAGACTAAATATTTTGGAATGCTAAGGCATGGCTCTTTAAATTCAAGTTATGTTGCTTATCAAAAGATATGGTCACATTAAATCCTATCATCAAACTTTTATGAAGATAGCATTGGTAAGGGCACCTCGCCTCTTAATTATGAGCATTGTACCTTTCGTTTCATATTAATAAATGTTGAGCAAGTACATCATGTGAATATGTTCATACAGTTAATGTAAGAAGTTGATTGATTTACCCCAGAGAGGGAAAACAATTTAGAATAAATTGATTGATTGACACCAACTATAAAAACGGAGAACATGTCAAGGTTACAATTGTGGTGGTTGGAGTCGGTACAGGTGATGGAGAGCTCATCGACATAATCTGAAAATACGTGGTGGAATTCCAATATCATATTTAAACGTTTCATTATGTTAAAGAGATTAATGAGCTATAAATGTAATGGTCGACTTCATGGTAAAGTTATAAAATATTTACCATAAAACTTATTTAATTATTAGAATATTATATTATAACATTATGAAATATTAATAATTAAAATCATATTAACCCAATGAGAGTAGATGTAAACGTATATAGGACTGAATATGGGGCTGGGATGAGAGCTTTCCCTCCGGTCCACACCGAGTTTCGAACTCGGCATCAGAACAAGTTGATTCTACTTATTTTTTTTCTCTATTACCCTTACTTTGAACGCTTTCCCCCTGAAATCAATGAATGAATAAGGAGTTCTAAAAGTAGGCAGGCGTAACATAATTATATTTGAAAAGGATTGAGCCATTTCTTTTAAGTGTTAGTTAGGTGTTATTTCTCACCAACATTGTTTATGTTTTCATTGTGATTTTTTTTTTCGGTGGTTTTAATTTGATAAATATATTTAAATTAAAAAAAAATAGAGAAATAAATAAATAAATTTAAAATAGAATAAAATTATTAAAAACAATATGATAGAAATATTAAACAATTGAAATTTTATCGTATGAGATTTTATTATTACTTTCACATCTTGAAGAGACAACTATTTTTTGTATAGTCATGAGGCATTTGTTAAATGTTGACAAAATGAGAATTTAAAAGAAATAAATTTTAATTACTTATAAAAGAATAATAAAATTGGAGCTATGAGGTGACATTTGATAATAAGAAAAGTTTGGCATGAAGTCATTAATAAATTTAGGGATTTAAAGGAACTTGTAACGACCCACCTCGTTACGACAACAACTCTGATAACAGGTGCAATTTTTATTTTTTTTTGTTTGAGGTGTGTGCACGCGTGTAGAAGGGAAACAGACACACTTGACTCTATGTCACCACCCGATGACTAATAGGATGCAACCGTGATGATCACAACAAGAAGACACAAGGCGCTCAACAAGTAACTGCAAGCAATAACGATCATAGATATAAGGTGCACAATACAACATTTAACGACATACTGGGTTATGCACAGTAAGAACACAGAAGGAAGAATCAGTAGTAGTAGATTTTACTATTTCTGCACAGGAAATCAGGGCGTTTAATCTTAGTTCTCTGCTCCGAAGAGAGAGAAGGTCAGATAGGCTCCTGGCTGACTGCTCAGGCAGAAACTAGTAATCTCTGTCAGGTGTGTCGCAAGAGTGGAAACCCTGCCTTTAAAGGGCCCGAGACTCTTGATACGTCACAGGATTCCTTACACAAAATAATCACACACACAGACTTATATACTAGGCTACATGGAGGTGTCTACATCCCACCCGACACCCACAGACCAAGCAATAAAATGATTACAACCACGTACAACAATAATTAATAAATTTCCATGACCACTATGGAGGACGCAAACAGAAGGGCTCCGGATATGACCACACATGGTTAAGACAAGGCATTATCTACGACCCAAATGGTATTAGTCTCTGACCAATTTCTCCATTTTAAATCATTAATCGGCGTGCTACTCAATCAACCCTTTGGAAATAATGAAGATTCAATTGATTGTTATTCCTCATGTACATCTCATCACAACTGATTGTGCTTAGTTCATCGACAATACCCTTTTTTTTGAGTTAACAAATCCAACAATTCTAACAACATTAACCAGAAACAATAACCGCAAAACATTTTCATTACAGTATTCTGCAATTAATTCTGCAATTAATTGATAATCTCATTTCATCTTGTATGCCTTCAAACCCCTAAAATTTTAATGACATTTCCACACAACCTCACATTATACCATCCTAACCTTGTAATACATCATCTATCACCTCACTATTGGTATGTTATCCATACAAAATTTATGAAATCTCACCATAAAAAAATATTATCATTGCCTTTTATATTTTCCATAATTCTTGCCATTAAGATAACAACAAGTCACATTACAACAAAACTTTTTGTAAAACAATACTAATATTGCATTTGAAATTTGCATTTTATAATTGCTATTTAAGTTAACAATCAAGGTCACATTACAACAAACATTCTGTAAAATAATACTAATATTGCATTTGAAATTTGCATTTTATAATTGCTATTTAAGTTAACAATCAAGGTCACATTACAAGAAATTTTCCATAAAATAATATTAATATAGCATTTTAACATTGCATTTTATATTTGCATTAACATTGCATTTTATATTTGCATTAACATTTCATTCTAATGCATTACATTCCATCACATTCACGGGAATATATATTCATCAAGTTTTTTTTTGGAAGGAGAAATAAAACAGAACTATTCATTAATGATATACATCCAAGACAGCTGCAACGTAACGACCATTTCCCTTTGATTTTGTTCTTAATTTAACGAAACCCAGGTGATAATAATTCTAGGATTCCCACCAAAAAAATCTACAGGGCAGTAAACCGTCCATCATCAGCTTCCAATACTATGGAATTGGTTGATCCCCAAGCGAGATGTAAAGTGTTGTCCACGCGCACTGCCAAGTGGCATCAAGGATATTGAAAAAAATTTCCACCGCTGGATCCCTCACATCCTGGTCGTTACTCTATTCTGCTGAGGATAAAACGGGAGGCGAGAACAGTGCACTTTATTCTGGAATAAAGTTGGTTATTGGAGGACCAAGGGGATGATTTCAAATATAACTACTACCACTCAAATCGTTCTCTCAGATCCCAACGCCTTCAGTGGTTCGACAGTCTGCAAGGAAGGGGGAGGGTAACCGATAAATTCCCATAGCACGACTAACGAGTAACGACTAACGGGAGACGAGGAGCTTTGTCATCCTCCTGAGGGTTACAGGTGTAGGAGTATGTCCCACCAACTTCCAAAATAGAGAAAACTGATTCAACGATACCGCCAAATCTGAGCTTTCTCCTAAAACTGACGGCGTCCAACAGACGTCGCTGCCAAAACTTCTAAACCTGGGTAGAGGTAAATAGAATAAAATAATCTCAAGATAATATGCTGAGGGGACGCACAGATTAAGGGAGACGCTGAAAGGGTTCAGGTGCCTACAGTCACGCTGCCCCTCCCATGAAACAACATTTACGTCGCAGAACCGGCATGTAAGGTGGATACAAACTGATTAAGACGTTGTCCCACCCATGTTTGGGTAAACACTGGGACCAAAAATTACAGGTAAGGATCACGAAGTGCTCGGTAAGTCGCTGAAGGATAGAAAATTCCTGGAAGGAGTGGCTCAAGAACAACGCACAGGTAAAGGCAACGCAGAACGTAACTAGGCAACGGGCTGCAACATCCAACATTCCTGTGTAAACCAACGCAAGCCCAGGGATCACGACTGTGCCTACGGATCAATATTCATCGAATAAAATAAAGGATAGATCGCCCGGTGGATTTGCCAACAAAGGTTTTCAGAAAAGATTTACAATCGAATGCCACTCGTCATCACAGAAGGAATTAAATTTTCTTCCTTTTAATTAAAAAAAATTGAGGTAACAATACATCTATTACAGAGTGAAAATCGCCACTATTACGCATCCTTGTAGGTACATCAATGCCTTAAACTATAAAGGTGATTTTCTAAGGATGCTAACACTGCTCATAAAAAAATTTAGATGCGGCTACACAATATCCAGGAATAAACCACCGCTAAGAGTAAAGCAGAAGTGTAAGGATCACAGCGGAAAGCCTTTTAGATGAAGATCTTGGTAAACCCCGGAGGTATCAGATAACGACGTTTTATAAAGAGCTGAGGGCCATCAACACAGTCACAATTTGGGGCAACGCACATCAGTCACGATTTGGGGCAAACGCACAAAGTCACGGTTTGGGGCAAACGCACACCAGTCACGGTTTGGGGCAAACACACCCAGT
Source organism: Picea engelmannii (assembly GCA_009831015.1). Lineage (NCBI taxonomy): Eukaryota > Viridiplantae > Streptophyta > Pinopsida > Pinales > Pinaceae > Picea > Picea engelmannii. The sequence goes on from ML821696.1 coordinate 39,375, forward strand.
CATATCGGATAACCAAATTCATTGGTAACCACAGTAATGCAAAAGACCACAGTCCTTTCGGATAACCAAAATTCATGATACCACAGTAATGCATAAACGCTGCAATCATAAGGTAAACGCCCACTGTGTAAATTTTATAAATGACAGTCATAAGGAAAAACGCCCACTGTGTAATTTTTATAAATACACCCAAGAGAAAGGTAAAAACGAAATGATGGTAAGTTAATAAAACGAAATGCCCACAATAAATAGAGAAAACGCCCAACGAATTTAAACACCACGAAAACGAATGCAGAAATGCCAACAAATTCCAGAAACGCCCAACGAATTTAAGCACCACAAAAATGAATGCTGAAATGCCCAACAAATTCCAGAAACGCCCACAGTCAACGAAAACATGAGAAATAATATATAAAACGCCCCAGTAAAGTAATATACCATAGCAATTTGAAAAAACCCCCACAGAAAGGTAGACTGCCCACGGCAAGGTAAAAACGCCCAGGGAAATGTGAATACGCAGACAACAAAACGCAAGGCACAGCGGGAGATCGTACAGATCCAAGGAAGGTCACAGAAACCCATCAACAATCATTCAGCCAAGCTATAACAAAATTTCAGTCATGAACTAAAAATTAGTTTACCCATTTAAACCACCTGCAGATCTAACCATATATCCAAATGCCTTCTACTCTACCAGAAATAAAATCATACCGTAGCCTCTTGCCCGCTTCGGAAGACGTCCCGCGCTCCGTGTTGCTCCCGCTCGCCGACCATAGAGACCTCACCGGTACCTCCCAACCAATCGCTAGGGGTACTCTGCTTCCCTCTTAGCCCCCCGAGCCGCAAAGGGGCCACACAAATCCATAAGGTATGCCTAGCTTCCCAGCTCGCCTCGCAAGGATGAGCTACCACTCCAATACAAGCTGAGAAAATCCCAACTCCTCACAAGCAATCAGTCAAGTCACAATTCGGAAGCGTAACGTTACGCTCACTGCCCATCCCCTTCTTCTCCATCTTCCCTTTCTTTTATAGAGTTTTTGAGACCCACCCTTGCTCTAAATCACATTTAATTTAAGTTTTAATGAAAACCCTCTAAAAATTTTGTCTTACAAGTGTCACTCATCCCCCACGTTTCTCCAAAATTATTTTCTTTAAATTTATTAAAAGACTCATTTCCCTATTTTTATTATTCCCTTTCTTTTTTTTCTTTTTTTTTTAAACCAAAAAGGTAAATGCGCTAATTAATCTTTTTATTTATTATTTATTTAATTATCTTTTGTTCTTTCACAAGTTAGGAAATAATTTCTTCTTTGCAAAATTTTAAAACCATTAGTTTTAATTTAATTCTTACTCTCATTATTTACCCCAAGAATTTTATGAAGACCTAACAATTACTTAAGTGGGTTTTTGTTTGAATTTTTATTTTTATGCTAGGACCTTTTTCTTTAAGGTTACACTAAATTTTTTTTTACCCTAGAATAGTCTTAGGCTTAGGACTTAGATTTTGAGCTAGGCGACAATTGGTTAGGGAAGTTGTTTAAGGATTTCTTAAGGCGTTAATGTCTTAGGGCCATCTAGGTTTTTTTCTTCATCATCATCAACACGACGTGCCCTTCAGGACGCACTATGTGATCCAAGGGTGACACTCGCTTTGTTCGTTTCTTTCGCACAACGTGCCCTTCAGGATGCACCACGTGCTCCAAGGGTGCCACTCACCAACTTGTGTTTCTTTTGCGCAACGTGCCCTTCAGGATGCACCACGTGCTCCAAGGGTGCCACTCGCCAACTTGACTGATTGGTAGACATCTATAATCCCTGGAGTCAACACTCTGCTAGGTGAAATTGTGGGAGACTAAGGGCTCTAAGGAATAAGGCCCCCGCCTTATTGCGCGCCCCTTAGAATCATCGTGAGCGACTGTCACAGTCTGCCCTCATGGCATCGTGGATCCTCTCGAACTAGGCAATCGTTAACCTACAGTTCGAGCCACGGCGGGAATGCTAGTAGGTTGTGGCAGGGCTAGTGTCCACACCTCTCCCTCAACCTCTCTGGCAATCGTGTGTGGCCCCTTTACTCCATATGTGAGTCTGGTCGGCAAGCTATCGTCAGCCTGGATCATCAAAAATTGTGTCATAACATGTCAATCATCAAATCATCAAATCAATGAAATATCACAGTAAATAAATCAACCCAATTAGCACACTCCCTAACTTAATCTGAAGTCCAAGGGGTTCCATCGATGCCTCTGCATCATCAAGGTCCAAAACCCTGCACACTCAATAAAACCGAGTCAATAGCACTTGTCTACATCAAATAGTAAAACGTCATGTCATTTATCATAACGCATCATAATTAAGTATAAATGTTTTAACATCATAGAAGTCTAGATCACTTGCAAGCAAGTGTCCTGAAATAATAAGTTTTCTCAGTGCGCCAGAGCGGGATGTTACAGAACCAAAAAAATTTGACACCCATTGAGATATTGTAATTATACCTTAGAGGTTGTAATCAACTTATTGAGTAAGTGAGAGGCTAGGATTGAACCTAATTTGAGGTGAAATCATATTCTTAAGTATGAATTTGTATGATGGGTAAATGACACTATGTTAGTGGATGACAAGACCTTATTAGAATCACCTAAGGTAACCAAACTCAATGTTTTAAGAGGACCCTAGAAACGGCATTTCCTTGGTCGATATTTATTTTATGACTTAAGAAGATAGTGAAATTGAGAAAAATGACCAAATAAACAATAAAGTGATGACATCAAATGACAATCAATTAGTCGTATCTTAGTCATTGTACCTAAGCACAAAAAAAAGTTTTGAGTGTCAACCTCTTGAGTGATCACATATATATTGTCAAGCCAGAGTGATAATCAAAGTTAATAATGATTGTTTATAATTATTAAGATATCTCAGGTGGAATGGTATATACGACTTAATGAAATTTATATTGAACTCAATACAAGATGCACTTAACTAGAGAACCAATGATAAGTCAAGGTTCTAGTTGGCAGTCAAATTAGTAGACTATACTATAATATAGAACTTAGGAAGCATAAATCTATAAGTGAATCATGTCTTTTCATTAATTTAATTACGAGTGGTAATAAAATAGAGTTGGGACATAGTAGGGTGTCTGTTGAATAGGGCTAGTCACAATCAATATATTAAAAGACTTAGCATGTTTTTAATCATTGAAGGTACAATGGGACCAGTATAGCATACGGTTTGCTATCATGGAAGAAATATATAAGTTGTGTCAAGAATTTTTTTTCCTTCATATTGAGATTGACCATAACTTCAGGACGAAGTTTCTTGAAGGGTGGGTGTATGTAATGCTCCATATTTTGGCCTTAGGTAGTTAGAACTTTTATTTTTCTCATCTTAGTAATTCATTGCTTAACAACTATTTGGACTCAACAATATTGATATAGACATGTGACAAGTGTACCTCTGGACCTATTTATGTGTTGCATAATATTATTGTTATATGCTCATGATGATGATAACTCTTTGATTTGCTTAAACATGCAAATTAAGATGTGGAATTTAGGTACATGGATAATGATTCAAAGTTATGTTGAGAATGCATAACAGATGTAAAACATGATAAAAATAAACATACATTTCTTAATTGAACGTCAATACAGATATGGATTCTTATATAAAATTATGATGTATATACATGGATATGAGTTATTGGTGATCTAACCTACAGGTTGACGAGCTATGTGATAGCCAAATGACTACAGTGATGAGGTAGCATGGATGTCGTAGACATCAATAAGATAATGTATTCTATAAAGTTATAATTATTATTTAATTTATGATTCAAAACATTGCTATGACTTATGGTAAGTGTGGTTTTGACAGAACACACGACTTTCCCAAAGTGGTTGTTTGATGACGTGACTCTAAGAATAGTAGTTGGCTCGATGTAGGGTGTTGACCCTAGTTCTATAAGGAGGGGTGGAGGTATTTCCCACCGTTTATCCTCCGAAACCTAGAGTCGTGGGAGGGTTGTGTCAAGTCACGCTCCCCTAGATGTGTGATGATGACTGCTAGTTGTGTTGACCCTAGTTCTATGAGGAGGGGTGGAGGTAATTCCCATCGTTTATACTCTGAAACCTAGAATCGTGGGAAGGATGTGTGAAGTCATGCTCCCATAGACGTGTGATGGCGACTGCTAGTTGCCTGTTGGGGAAGCTTGGTCGAGATGTATGACACTTCTGCTTACGGGTTCTATCTGGAGTTAGGTCAATATAGTTGACGCTCCATCTTAGTCCAACAAAGGAAATGATAGGATGGAAGATGGAAGTAGGTTAGGAAGGAAGGATGCATCGATGTTAGTTGAGAATAATGATTGGGGATTAGAGATGTCACTATTGTTTACTCACTTGGTTCCTACTATGTTTAAAACCCTCTTTGATTTCCTATTGATATTTTAAGTGTGACAATGAGTTATTGATGAATTAGTGTAATTTAGTTCGTTAAGATTATTAAATGATGCATTACTTGATCTGTTGTCCTACATGTCTTAGTGATCATATATGAACTATGCACTAGAGGCAATGATTGTTTATCGTTAATACATACATGAGATATGTGTCCACTAGCTATGCACACATACCCTACCCATGTACACTAGTATAAGTAATTAATGTATTAATTATTAAAGTAAATTATTAACTATTTAATTCAATGTTTATTGAATATGTAAATTATACTGCATACAAAATATCTAGAAGCATTAAATACCTTCTTGACTTTGATAGATGGTGGGTATGATGAATTAAATGAGCATGGTGGGGTGTTATGTACATTTTGGGGAAAATTATCAAATAACATTTATTAGCTAGCATTAGAAGAAAGACTTTTCATTTTATTTATTGTTGTTTAATGCAAGTCATTTATATTTAGTTTTATTTTAATATTTTCCCAAAATATATAGATAAGGGAGGTTGATGGATAATAATGAGGGTGGTTGAGGACACTTGGGGAAGTGTGTATGGAAACTTGATAAATAGGGAGAAGAAGTAGAGAGGAGGGGAGGAAGGAGAGGTTTGAGCATGATGAGAGGTGGTGAAATTCTTGGAAGATATAATTCTTATGATAGTTTTCTTTGAGCATTTGTGCTTTTATTTTCTTGGAGTCACAGGCACGGAGGGCCAAGAAATCGAAAGGTTTCTTGGAGCTAGGAATCCGGCTAGGCTCCTATTTGACAGGGAGGATTTCGTTGTTTCACTCTGGGAAAGCAGGAAAAGAATGCTTGGAAGCACCTAGGACTACATTACACTTGATGAGCTTCGAGAAACTAAGGAATAGGTATTTTTCAGTGGTATTTGTTGTTGATATTTTATATATACTTTTGTTTTAAGTTGCAAATCTTAGAGTTAACCTATTACTTATTTCATCATGCAATTTAGATTTATCATTGAGCAAATGTAGAAGAATTGTGTAAATGAAATGAATTGTGTTAAAGAAAAGTTGTTATTGTGCATGTATTTAAATGAATGATTAATCTCCTAACATTCTAGATGGGTGTTACAGTTGGCATGACTACTTTCCACCACCTTTCTTATATAATCAAGAGAATGATGGCACCCATGTTGTTGATAGCCATTGTAAATGGCCATGAAAAAACACCCTAGGAGACTTCTTTGTGGGGAGTATCTTGCTACATATTTCCTTTGGTGTTCTTTGATGCCTGGCACTATCAGTTTCTAATGAAAGTGACCTCTTAGAATATTCAAGGTCTCAATGATCCTAGTATATTTTTCTACATACTTAAATTCCCCCATTTCAAAAGTTAGTTGTTTTTCCTACATTCACATGGTGTGGAACCTCATCCCTAGACCATACAAGGATGTAGGTTGGATCATATCGTATGACAATTATTTCTCTAGAAATTTGGCCTTCCTAAATGGTTATGACTATAAAAGTGCCAAAATTTATGGTTATCACAACTATAACGTGCACAAGAGATAGAAGGACTTATAGAAAAAATTTAATGGGACTCATACATGATGAAGATAAGAAAGATTGAATTGAAATATTTACAATTTCGTATGGGTAGAACATGTCCAATAGGTGAGTGGATCTCAACTACACACCTATTTATATTGGCTCAAATACAATGATAGGCCCACCAAAACATATTTCAAAATACTAGCAACCAAGAAGGCTAGGGAATCCATATTTTCTCTTAAAATTTTCTAGGAGTGTGGGGAGACAAATGACCTAGTAGAGATTGAGCATGAATTTTTCAACCACTATCAAATGTCTTTTCAATCCTAGGTCCTCTCCCATGAAAGATAGAGGGATAATAAGAAATGTCTTGACATTGTGTCCCACAAGCATTTATAGGAGCAATGATGACGCTGTGACTTAGACCAATCATTGGATGATCTAGTTGCATCCCTTCATTCAATAGAAAATGATAAATCCCCTCACCCAAATTGTTTCCACTATGAATTCTACAAGGAAACCTAAAAATTTGTTGTCTTTGTTTTCCTCTATGTGTATAAGGAGGCCCTTCACCAATGATTTATAGGTGAAAGTATCAGTGAATGGATCGTCAAATTTATCCCCAAGTTTGCGGACCCTAACACAGTTATGAATTGGTGGCCCATTTCCCTACTAAATACATCCTAGAAGATTGGACAAAGCCCTAGAATTGTGATTAAAGCATAACCTTCTTAAGATAATCCGACAAAATAAAAAATGATTCATTTGGAGATGATTCATTCTAGACAATGTTAAAACTATGTGAAGGGGCATATAATGGGTTCAGTCATTTGTCTTGGATGCACTAATTTTAAAGATTGATTTTGAAAAGGAGTATGGAAAAGTTGAGTGGCCCTTTGTCTTAGCCATGCCAAAATACCTTGGGTTTGGTGTTGTCTTCTTCAACAATGTTCAAACCCTATTTGGTAATGAATCACCTTATCTCTCTATAATCTATTTCAAATATGAGGGAATTAGAGTATTTAGGTTCATTCAACAAGGTTTCCTATAGCTCATGTACTATATATGGTGGTCATTGAAACTCTTATTCATTTTCTTAATTCTAGGGTGTCCCTTCGGTGGATTCAATGACTTCCCCTTCCACAAGCTAAGTGGGTTTAGGTTTTCTTGAGATTGAAAATGGTTAGTTTATAGAAGCTTCATTCTTAACTCTCACTAAGGATCAACAACGTGATAGGTCACTATGTAGTTCTTGGAAATTTTATGTTCTACTTTAGGTTTTAGAATCAAACGGGACGTGATTCAATGTTATTGATAGAGTCAAAGGTTGTTTCCTACATGACTAGTTTTCCTTAGTTCGTCCTATATTCGATTGGGATAAATTTTCAATTTTATTGTCATCCCCTCATGATTTATTAGAGGTGATTTTTCAAAAGGGTGGAATGGAAAATCAACAATTGGATTTTCAAGCCTCTTGTGTTGGTTATTGTGTTTAAGATATGCACCTCAGTGTCGGTAGGCAGTCATGTATATTATTTTTCTTGCTGGTTCCTTCTAATGAATCATATCTTTGTCTGGAAAAATATCTACATAAATGTCTTTGGCTTAATCTTAACAAATGGTCTAGCTTCCATAGAACCAATTGAGCTATGTTTTGTAATCCCCCAAGAATTAGGTCGCTTGAGAATTATGAACACTAGAATGCAAGTGCACGTACTCTATTCTAAGTGGGTGATTCAAGTTTTTGAAGGCCTTGGTCTAAGCTAAGTGGGTGACTCAAGTTGTTTAAGGCCAAGGAGGATGGAAAATCCTTCTAATACATCACATTAGACAAGTTTTTCCCCTAGGAAAGAAACCTTCACTAAGCCTCTCCTTTTAAACCATATTTCTAACCCCCTCCCAGGTAAAAAAATGCCACCATATTTGTTCTACAAATTATTTAGAAGGCCTAGGAGGTGCTCAAACCTTTCTTAACTTCAAAGGATATTTCTCCTAGAATTGGATTGTCTTTTAGTGAGCATAGTCTATGGTGGTCCATGTTGATTTTGGTTGATGGGATGCGTCTATTAAAATCCTCATGGATTTCAGTCATGAAAATTTTATAAAGAGGCATCGTGTGTACCAATCAGATTTGTTTAATAGTTATTCCACAAGGTGGATTCTATGTCCCACCCTAAAGAAAAAATATGTGTTGAGTAATATTAACAAGATTATTGTGAATCATATTTAGGGCCTCATCCTAGACTATCTTCATCTCAATCTTTCCCTCCTAGTGCCTTTCATTTCATGGCATGATTGGAAATGTGGGAAAGACCACAACTTTCATGCACTACAAGTTGGCCATGGGCTACAAGTGCCTCTATTCCAAGTCTTTACTTGAAGAGTAGCTTAATAAAATTAGGCACTTGTGGTTATAGTGAAAACTTAGTTATTTTGCCTCATAATTATATGGGATCTTGTGATTGAACCTAAAATAATTTCTTTTTCTAGAGCTTGGTGATGGGGGGTG
>ML821696.1:58435-73757 GCA_009831015.1 Picea engelmannii
TTGGATACAGATTTAAGTATTAATATCTTTAATTGTTTTTTGTTGCTTAATGTAGATTCTTTGCTTATGTATTTGTAAAGAAAAATAGTATGTTAAAGCTCTAGTGTTTGTGTAGAATTACAAGAACAAACAAGGTCATCAAGTCTAAGTCTCGAAACTAACTACTTCTATGGATATTGTGGGTCTTACACGATGTCCTTACCATCTTCAAAATGAGGTGAGTTGAAGTGCCCAATAAATTCCATTTAGAAAAATAAATATTTTATGTAACAACTCTATACAACACTTTTTTCAATTGGGCTTATCTAGAGTGATTAAGAATATTGTAATGGCTTCTAACCTTGTTATTATCACTTCTCTTTTCTTTGCAGTTATCTCAATCTGCAGTATTTCAACCCTAAAACAGCGGCTGATTTCTCCCTCCCTGCCTGGTCATTTTATCCTATATTCATTTCAACAAACAAATAAGATCAATGCCTCTAACTTGGTACGCTTGAGTAGTATTCGGGCGACGGTGGCGGCCCTAAAAAGATATGTACTGATCAGAAGCAGCAGGCCGTATGACAACCTATCAATCCCCCAAGGTCGTGAGCTGCAACAATAACATCAGATTTGTTTGATAAGAACAACTAATATCTTATATCTGTCTGTAGATTTGGTTACTCATCTCAAATATTGAGCTATGGAATTGATTGGATTTGCATTGCAGTGTTAGTGTTTTGTGTTCTACATGCGGTCAGCCCCGGTGGGACAGCAAGTGGAATTTCAGTACAGAACATGGCGTGCCCATCAACACCAACAACTCATCCTTTAAAGGAGGAGATTCGATGAAAGACAAAACAGGCAAAGAAAAAATGATGCGGAGGAACATGGGAAGGCTATTCTACAATAGGCAGCCCCACAGTATCACTTTTCAGTAAGACTATTGATTTGAATCCAGCTTAAACACATAATGACGAGTTCATGTTGGATTGGATTTATATTGCTATCGGAATTGATTTCCATTTAGCCTCGTGTACTCTAATGCATGAGAAGGATGGGTTAAGTCGAAAGGAACACGCTTAGTTTGGCTGTCTGTATGGTCCTAGCAAATTTATCACTAAATGATATTTCTTTTGTTGGTGCATTTAAAACATGGTTCACTGAAGTTTCGCAAGATAAATCATGGCTGCACAAAAGAATTCAGTATATATATATATATATATATATATATATATATATATATATATATATATATATATACTCTTCAGAGTTGGTGTGGCTCAGCAAGTTGAAATCTAAATTATGTTATATTTGTAACTGCTTCTTCAAATATTTGTCTTTTCATATGCTTGAAAAATGTCTGAGTAATTTAGGTTTAAATGTAGAATCCCTTTCAGGGAATTCCGTGAGGTGTTTTTACCAGACTTGTATGTATGAACATGGTTCACTGAAGTTTCGCAAGATAAATCATGGCTGCACAAAAGAATTCAGTATTTCTATATATATATATATTCTCTTCAGAGTTGGTGTGGCTCAGTAAGTTGAAATCTAAATTATGTTATATTTGTAACTGCTTCTTCAAATATTTGGCTTTTCATATGCTTGAAAAATGTCTGAGTAATTTAGGTTTAAATGTAGAATCTCTTTGAGGGAATTCCGTGAGGTGTTTTTACCAGACTTGTATGTATGTGTTTAGATTTGTATGTATATGTTTATTATTCTATTTCTCTCTGGTTGGAAGCTCCATTCCTGACAAATGGCATCAAAGGACACTGTCCTTAAGCAAGGATGATGTTGTGAAGTAAGTGTTGCAGTGTTTGCACAAGGCCAGAATGATTATTTACTATGTATATGGATGACTTTGTTATGGGATTAGATGTTGTGTATGTTGAAAAATTGTAAACTAATTTTTTATGCTTTTGCATGTATGCATATTATAATGAACAGTTTGTGTAACTGGTGAATCATATTGTAATCAGTTTGTCTAACTGTTTGATAGGTGAATCATATTGTAATCAGTTTATTTAACTGTTTGATAGATGTTATATATACTAATAAGAATATGGATTGTCATTGTTCAATAGTTTTTTTAGTATTGGGTTTCCACTTAAATAACTGTTAATTATAGAATTGTTGTTGTGTCTTATGATTCTAGGTTTTTCCAATATCAAAATGTAGAGTTGAAGGATTTGTAATTGAAGAAGAAGAAAATCCGATCGTTGGAAATCAGTGCCCAGAGTTGAAAGATCCGAGAGTAAAGGAAAAAGAGGATCGTCCGTCGCTGGATCAAAGTTAGACAGACCATATGGCAAAGGCAAGTCTGTTGCAGGGAAGAGTGATAATCTATCGGCTACGTATACATAATCCATGTTGGAAGGGCGATAGTAGCTCTCCAACTTGATGTTGTCCTGTTTTCCTAAGATCATCCGTCCCCGACCATTGAGACAGGCGCTATAGCCATTTCAGAATTATCCCTCCCACACATTACGGGAGGAGCGATGATCGTGAAAGGCTAAGAAAAATTGTATGAAGGTATGAAAGCTCATTTTTGTCTTATTATGCACATGGAGAATCGCCCTCGATGGAGGATGTTTAAAATAAATGGGTGGATGCTTTTAGAGTGGATTTTTTTTAGGTGGAGGATGTTTAAAATAAATGGGTGAATGGTTTTAAAGTAGATTTTTTTTTTAAAAGGTTTGAAGTAAATATATAGTAAATATTTATTTTGTTTTAAACTTTTTACTTAAATATTTTGGGGTTTAATCTTGAAATATTATTAATTTTTCATATTAAGAAGGTTGAGGCTTGGTTTGGTTTTATAAGCATCTGTTTTGGATGGTTTTTTGGATGATTTTTATGTTAATTGAGAAAGTGCAAAGTTCTAAGTTTGTGGTGGAGAAATTCAACAAGAAGAATTTAACTTCCAGCAATGGAAGTTCAAGATGCAGAATCTGCAACCAAGAAACAACAAGAGCTGTGATGGTTGAGTCACCATGAAAGAAAAACGAAATGTATAGGCATGAGTGCCCCTCGTTTATAGGTCACCTATGAAAAGTCTAGACATGGATTTAGGTAGATTGAATATGTGGGAGGGGCATGTGTATTGGGTGAGTTAAATCTGTTTTTTAGGTCAAAGCATGTGGTTTTTCGGGTCCATGTTTTTTTGGTATCCAGCGGTATTGTGTCCATGGATTGCATGTAATGAAGCCTATAAAAAGCTTGGTGAACTCCATTGTAAGTGGGCCTGGAGGTAAGCGGCGAAGGCTTACTTGGTCGGCTTGGCCGGATTTGGTCAAGGGAATGTTCGTGTTAAGGTGGAGCCCTTAGACTCCAATGTAAAGTCCTTGGAGGTGAGCAGAAAAGGTTCACTTTGGTTGATTTGGACGGATTTGATCAAAGTTGTTCGAATGCAAAGTTTAAGGTGGAGCAGTGTGTCTAGGTTAGAAAGGGGGGTCTGTAGAAAGACCGATGTGTTGGCAGGTCAATCAAGTGTTTGAGAATATATAATGAATGTATGTTCATATCCATGGAACTTGGAAAGTACTGCGAGGAAGATGAGATCGAATAGGCATGTTTAGTAATGACAAGTTGCAGCAATAGTTGTGGACAAAAGCGGTTGTGCTATCTGGTAACTCGATCACCATTGGTTGCGAAAGACTAGAATATTCTGGAAGAGGTATGAACATGTCATCTGGTGATTACTCAAATGTGAAATTATTTGGTTGTGATGCTTATGTTTTTATCATCATTCTAAGTAGGACCCTCCTTTTATAAATTCAAACATAGTAAAAGATGAAAGGTTCAAAGCATGACTAGTAGTAGAAGGGTATTTGAAAGGTATTGATTTCAATGAAAGTTTCTCACCAGTTGTTAAAAACTTGTTTCTATTCATGTTATGTTAGCACTAGTTAGTAAAGTTAGATGTTAAAACTGTTTTACATGGATTTTTTTGAAAAAGGGGATGTATATGGAACAACCAGAAAGATTAGTTCATAATGAAAATATAATATTTGTTTGCAAACTCAGGAGTCATTGTATAGCCTGAAGCATGCTAGGAAAATGGTACAAGATGTTTGATTCCTTCATGGTGAGCCAAATTTTACAAGAAGTGAGTATAACGATTGTGTTTATGGTATATTTATTATCTTGGCATTAAATATTATGCTTGGAACAAGCACAAGCATGTTTGAGATCAACAGGTTAGCTCAGTTGGTTAGGATGTTTGTTATGAAGAATCTGGCAGTAGCAAAATAAATCTTGGGAATAGAAATACATAGAGACAGGAAGGATGGTAATCTTGGTTATCACAACAAAAGTATGTGGTGAAGATACTCAGGAAATTCGATATGAATAATGTGAAACCGGTAAAATCCATTTGGCTTTCCATTGTAAGTTTTTCTTCAAGTTTATGTCCTAAATAATGAAGAAGAAAAAGGCTATATGTCTCGAGTATCATATTTTAGTAGGAAGTTTGATGATTGCGATGAGAAATGGTCAGTATTTCACATGCAGTTGGTGTTGTCAGTAAACACATGGAAAAACTAGGTAAAGAGCATGGAAAAGGGTGCTTTAGTATCTTAGAAGAACAACAACACAAGTATCACCCACAGTGGTTGCAATGATTTAGTCTGTGGTTACTATTCACGAGATTTGGACAAGAAGAGACTTTCCTCAGGTTATGCCTTTCAAGAATGAAAGGATCTACTGGGTAAGTTTGGACAGGTACAGGATGAGGTGTTCTATGGTGGTCAAAGTGTTGTGCATTTGACTAACAATCCAACGTATCAAAATGGGACAAGTGCATCGGTTTATAAGACAGGTTACCGATGGAGGTAGAATGGTCCATACTTTAGTGAATCGTGTAGACATGTTCACGTAACAGTAATGTTAGAGAAATTGCGGAGTTTTGATGGTGTTTGTCTTCTCTTGGCTTGCAGGAAAGGTGATGAATAAATTTAGGCATGATATATCGAGTAAATTGTTTTCAAGGTGGAGATTGTTGAAAACATTCCAACTAATTTCCCATGTGGTTGCACGCACATCGGTTAAAAATAGAATGTGCATGCATGCACACTATAGTGAACAACTTGTGTAACTGGTGGATCATATTGTAATCATTTTGTCTAATTGTTTGATAGATGCCATATATACGAATATACCCATAGAGGTGAGGTGAGAAATGAGCAATGTAGTGTAGCACAGTGTGTGTGAAGAGAGGAGAGGATGGTTGTATGCTTGTGATTCACTATTGTAATTCTCCTTTGAATAATAAGAATATGGATTACCATTGTCTAGTGGTTTTTCTAATATTGATACGTAAATAACTATTAATTGTGGAATTGTTGTTGTGTCTTGTGGTTCTAGATTTTTCTGCTTCTGATTGGCTATTGTAATTCTCCCTTGAATAATAAGAATATTGATTATCATTGTCTTGTGTTTTTTCCCATATTAGGTTTCCACATAAATCACTGTGTTAATTCTGGGATTATTGTTGTGTCTTGTGGTTCTCGGTTTTTCTTCTTATCAATTAATTTTGCAAGCACATTTTTTCTTGGTTGTGTCTTGTGGTTCTCAGTTCCTTCAATTAACAGTGTATGGAGGCGTCGAATTCATGCACAAGGCTCCGGTGTTATGTGCTAGCGGAAAATGGCCTGAGCCAGCGGTTGTCAAATCTGTCGAGCCCATTTGGATGAGTATGCACTCAGTTGGGGGCTAGTTAAGATCTGTGCTGCTAAAACAACCTTGACATCGACTGTATCTAGCCAAGGAAGAACCGATCGAGGGTTCCCACCCGAGGAAGGAAGCATGCTTGGTCATGTGAGAAATTGGAGGAGTCTAGTCGAGGTTTTTTTTTTCCAACCTCGTAGATGTCGAGTTATGTACTGATGGTGGAACTGTAGGGGATGTCGTTGATGTTCCTTCACGACGATGGGGATGATAATAGTATTCCTCGGGCCTCTAGTATGAAAGTTTCATATTCCCATAGAGGATGAGGAGGTTGCAGTGGGAGAAAACAATCGGAGGAATCCATGTCTGCGGGGGAGAATAGGAGAAGTTCTGATGAGGGTAATGATTTTGAATAGATCATCGTTGATGTCCTTTTCATTTTTCCTTAATACAAAACCTTATGTCATATTCCAATGGGGAGTGGGATTTGAAGGTGGAGGATTGTGTTATTTATAGATCCCACATCATGAGTCATTGCATCATGTGTGAGTTGAACAAAAAATAATGGAGCACATCAGAAGTCAGGAACGCAGGCATGTTCTATTGGAAATATAACTGAGAGATGGGGGGGGGGGTGAATCGGTTATGTATATAAGCTTGAAACTTTTCCTTTTATTTTCTGATTCATTCTAGATTATTATTTAATGTGTTGTTGATAACCTAACATGCATAGATATACAATATTTGATCAATCACACCGAATACACAGAGACATTGATTTTCATGATGAAACCCATAAGGGTGAAAACCTCTTCTTCTTAGGATGTCAATCAAGCTCCAACTTTCATGTACATCATAGTCTTTGAGCTCCAACTCAAATATGAGGCTACAACCTATGATAGCAAGCTACAACTTGCAGAGAGCATCAACTATCATATTTCTCTAGCACCAACTAGATGGAAGCACCAACTCCCACGTTTCTCTAGCACCCACTAGATGGAAGCACCAACTCCCAGAATATCTTCTAGCACCAACTAGAATTTAGAGGACTACAATCCTCCCTAGCACCACCCTACCGCCCTGAATGAATCTTACAAAACTTTACTTACTTACTATGTCTCTGATATGGTCTGTTACAAATCCATGTCTCCTCTGCCTTCATTAGCTTCTATACTCTATTCTTCTTCTGCATCGTTCAACTTCTATGCTATGCTCTTTTTCCTCTTGTTCTTGGCATTACCGATGTTTATCTTATCTTCTGCCTTTTATACTCTTTACCCTATGACGAATATCCCCTTCAGATTATGCACTGCGTCTCATCTTGCCCACATGCTTCACCATCGAAAAAACACGTTGTATTTTCTTTTTTTCATATCTTTCTCACATCGAGTCCTCTGCCTGATCATCATGCAAACTCTTCATCTTCCCTAGCGGTTATTATAAATTTGTTCATCGTTCGCGGGCATTATCCTGAGATTATTTGGCTTCTCTGGAAGTCGTAACTCTTTGTATTCTCTGATAGTTACAGTCAGCGATTTTTGTCTTCCTTGGCTTCTAATCCCCTTCCTTCACGTGACCATTAGCAGTGACCAAATGCCTATTCAAAAGGTGCTTCTCGATCTCGATCTACTGAGCAATAGCTCTGATTCTCGATATGACCTTGGGCGAAGATCTCATGTGACCCCGATATTGCAGGCGCGTCCAAAGGTGGTTTGTATCAAACTTATTTTTTGCCCGCAATTTACCTCGAGCCTCCACGTGTCCTTTCTCCAAAAACCGTGGTTTCGATTGTGGCCCGCCTTCAAATTTTTAAAGTTTGCGCATCTTCAATCCCTGCAATGCGAAAGGACCATTGATCTCATGATCTTGATGGTGCTCCTGAACTGATGGATCAAATATAACCTTCTTAAATCAATGACTGTGATTGATTCTAGCCTTCTGGTTTTTGGGAGTTTCAACTCTCAAATATCATTTCTTCCGTACGACAATCTTCTGAAGTTGGTGATCTCTAGACATTTGTCCTCCTTAATTGATGGCTCTACATTTACTTCAGGGATTTTATCTCTCAACTAGATCAATGATCCTGTGTCCCCTTTCTCGATCAACGATGGAGATCTTCTTCGCTACTCTGGGCTTCGACAATTTCAATTCTCAACCTTCACACTCTCGTAGAACGCTTTTAGTCGGAGTCCACATATTCTTGCCATGTTTCCTCCTCAAATCAATGGTCCTTGTTTACTTCGAGACTTTAGCCTTCGGGAGATTCAACTCCTCTACACTTGCTTACTCCCAGAGCGTTTCACCTAGAGTACACGATCTATTTATGTGTGTCATTTTGCAGATCGACGGTCCTCAACTCCTTCGGCTCTTCAGGCTTCGGGGATTTTAAATATCAACTTCGCTCCCTTCACTTTCTCCGAGAGTAGTTTCACTGGGAGTTCACGATCTGTTGACATGTACCCTCCTACACGATCAATAATCATAAGTGACTTCGTCACTTCGGGACTTTAAGATGATCGCTGCTTCATTCTCCTCCAAAGTGGTCACACGCTGAATAAGTCATAGGAGGTGGAGATCGCTTGCTTTCAGTTAACACTTCCACTTACACTGTCCTTCCATTGAACTAGATCAATGGTTGCTAATGCACCTGAAGTGATCTTCAGATTGGACGACTGAGAGAGAATCTAGACGTTCGTCCTTTGAGACTTCGAGACTTTTGACATTTGTTGGTGATGAAACTTCTGAAGTAAATCTCTCATAGTGACATAGCTTGCTTACATCACTTCTTGACATGGCACAAGACAATTTCCTCTTGACACTTGTCATCATCTGATTATGACATGTATACTTACTGACATGGTCTTCCACATGTCCTTGCTGACGTGGTATTCCACAAGTCCTTGTTGACTTGGTTTGCCACATGTCCTTGTTGAGGTGGTCTGCTGACATGGGTTAGACATGTTGGCAGTGTAGTGGAGGTGGAGGTAGAGTGCGGTAGTGAAGTGTGACGTGTAGCGGGTATTGGAGTGTGATGTCAGAGTGCAGAGGTGGTATGTATGAGTGGTTTGGTGGTTTTCTCGGAGTGGGGGTTAGACGACAAGTGGTAATGAGAGAGGGGGGTCTGAGTTGAAAAGAAGGTGACACGTATGAGGGTCCCACATGAGAAATACCACCAACTAGGACCACCCCCCCCCCCCCCCCNCCACCCCCCCCCCCCCCACGGTTAAAGGAAGAAAGGTCGGGGGGGGTCCGATATGCCCTGTCGACTATAGATCTGAGTGCATGATTATCGACGACTGGGATTAGCGTTCCCTCTTACTTATCCTATCCTTCCACTTATTTCAATCCAACGGCTAACGAAAATTTGAGTGATCGAGATCTCAGATCTCATCCCTTGCTTATCCTGTCCTTCCACTTAAATCAATCTAACGGTTGTTTTTCCTTTGGATCGATGATCCAATGGCCACTATCTCTCTTCCTCCTGAGCTTCTGATCTCTTGGATGTAGAAGGCTTTATAAGTGTTCACGGGTCTCGACCTTTGCTCCTCCTGTGAGTCCATCTCTTGGACCTCATCTGTACTTCTGAAAACCTCTATCTCTTCTGAGATTTCTCATCTTCTTCTCTCGAGGTTTGGTTCACTTCTGTTCTTTCCATCAATGACAAGCACATTCTTTCTGTAAACATGCCAACAATCTGACCCTTTGGCATTGATGGAAACCCTGAAAGCCTGCACTATTCTGCTTAGACCTCCAACTGTAGCATACATACAACACTTGTTTCTCCCCCTTTGACATCAATGTCAAAGAAAACGAAGAGTGACTATGTTCTCACCCTAATCATATATACTAGGAGCACTCTCCCCTTGATCAGATAGACTATTTTAACTTGATAACAAGGTCAGACCCAACTTCTGGCGTAGATACTCAAACTGAGATTTTGCAAGTGGTTTAGTGAAGATATCATCAATCTAATCTTTGGATGGAATATAATGCAAAGAAACAATAGTGTTTCTTACCTGTTCCCTCAAGAAGTGATACTTGATGGGTGTATGCTTGGTCTTGGAGTGAAATACAGGATTCTTTGACACACTAATTGCACTATTATTATCACAATGAATTGGGATCGGTGCATTATAATTTACCTCCAAGTCAGCAAGTGTTTGAATCATCCATAATACTTGGGTACAACAAGTGGCAACTACAATGTATTCAACTTTTGTAGTTGATAAGGAAATGGAACCTTGCTTCTTGCTCAACCATGCTACAAGAGAATCTCCTAAGAAGAATGCACCTCCACTCATGCTTTTCCTTTCATCCACGCAGTTAGCCCAATATACCATAGTCCTAGGGACAATGAACTATGGCCTATGGTATCCTATGAATTAGACCTAAGAATAGATTGATAGTTGAAAATTTGGATTCCTAGGATACCATAGTTCATAGTTTATTGTTCCTTTCAAGTATCTGAATATTCTTTTGATAGCTAACACATGACTCTGTTTAGGTGCAGCCTGATACCTTCCTACCATTCCAACAAGATGCATTATCTCTGGATGATATGTTGTGATGTACAATAGGTTGCCTATCATAGAACTATATGAACTCTGATCAACATCAGGTGAATCACAATCCTTGCTTAACTTGCATCCAGTGACCATAGGTGTGCTCATAGGTGTAGAATATTCCATTTGAAACCTTTTCAACATTTCTATTAGATATTTCTCCTGAGAAATAAATATTCCTTTAGACCTCTGAGTAATTTGCAGACCATGAAAAATGACAGTTCCCCTATCATAGACATTTCAAATTCAGACTACATGGCAGAAGAAAATCATTGTACCAATGAAGCATTATTGCTTCTGAAGATGATGTCATCTACATAGACCAATACAATCAAAAAATCATTACCCTCTTTTTTGATATATATATTGTTGTTAATTGTTCCTCTCTTGAACCCTTTGTCTTGAAGATACTTATCAAGTCTGTAATAGCAGGCAAGAGGATCTTGTTTCAACCCATATAAGGCTTTCTTCAGCTTGCAGACAAAGTCAGGGTTATCTGACAGTTGGAAACCCTCTAGTTTTTTCATATAGACTTCTTCTTTTAGATATACATTTAGAAAATCTGACTTGACATCCATTTGATAGAATTTAAATAGTTTATGGAATGCATAGGCAAGAAACATTCTAATAGCTTCTAATCTTGCTACGGGTGCAAATGTTTCATCAAAATCCAGTCCCTCTATTTGAGCATATCCTTTGCAGACCAATCCAGCCTTATTTCTTACAATATTTCCTTTCTCATTCATCTTGTTTTTGTAGACCCATTTAGATCCTATTACATTTTTATTTATTGGCCTAGGAACGAGTTCCCAAGTGTCATTCTTTTCAATCTGGTCCAGTTCCACATTCATTGATTTTAACCAATTTACGTCTTCACTGGCTTCATTAAAGTTTTTAGGTTCCACCATGGATATGAAGGTTGTATGTGATTTCTCGGTGTCTTTGATTATCCTTCTCCTGGTTTGTACACCTTTGTCTTTCTCACCAATTATCTAACTTACAGGGTGATTCTTTTGAGTAATTTTGGAGGAAGGATTTGATGTTGATTATTGTCCTGGCTCTTCTTGTCTTGGTGTCTCTGCTCCACCTGATTCATCATCTTCTCATGACTTTGATATTTGTTGTTCTTTATCTTCATTATTCTCATCATCTTTTTCATCTATCTTAGTGCTTATTCTTTGTTGATCTTTTATAGGAGATTCTTCATCAATTAGAACATCAATACAGTCTACTAATTTATGCATTATTTTGTTAAAGCATATGTATCCTTTATTGTTCATTGCATATCCTAAGAAGATACCTTCATCAGCTCTACTATCAAATTTTCCCATATGATCATCATTATTGTTGATGTAGCATTTACTTCCAAATACTTTGAAGTGCTTGATTGATGCAGGTCGACAAAACCACAACTCATATGGAGTTTTATCATTGTTCGGCCTTAGATGCACTTTGTTTAGAATATGAACAGTCGTGTGAACAACCTCCACCTAGAAGGTTTTTGAAATGTCCCTTTCACTCATCATATCCCTTTCCATATGCTGAACTGATCTGTTTTGGCATTCTACAACTCAATTTTGTTGAGGAGTACCTGTAATAGTATATTCTCTTTTAATTCCATGTCTGTCACAGAATTATTTGAAATCTCTTGACAAAAATTCTCCTGCCCTGTCTAAGAGAATTTCCTTTAACTTCCTTCCTGTCTGATTCTCATCTAACGCCTTAAACTTTTTGAACTTCTCAAACGCATCAGATTTTTATCTCAGAAAGGAAACCCACGTAAGTCTAGAGAAGTCATCAATGACTAGCATAAAGTAGTGTTCTCCTCTAGTTCCTTCGTTTCGCGATGGTCCACACAGATCCATATGAACAATTTGAAGTGGTTTCTCTGAAGATGTGAAACTCTTCGATTTGAATTGAGCACGAGTCAACTTCCCCATTTGACAGGATTCACATATAGAGTTATTAGGATTATATATTCTTGGAAGGTCTTTCACAGTGCCTTCATTATTTAGTTTGACAATATGATCAAAATTCAGGTGTCCAAGCCTTCTGTTCCATAACCAACTTTCATCAGTCTGTGGTTATTTGTAACTTGGCTATTGCATTATTTGTTGTGGCAGATATTTATTCCTTGGCTGCCTTGATTTCTCATGTCTAAATCTTAAAGAACAATTTACAACTTTGTGGCCAAAGTTAGAGCAACAAAAACAATATCCATAGAAAACATCTGTGTACCTGCAAAATGGTTGTCTTCTTTGAGCAGGTCGATTTCTTCCATGATGATTATTTCCTTGAAAAGAGGAAGTATTATTTCTTTGTTCTACATATTCAGTTCTAGTATATTTTCCTTCACTCCTCCTTGGCGTCTGATTCTCTTCCTTTGTTTCTGCAGGTTTGTTGTTGTCAATGGTTGTAGATTTGACAAACTTGATGGATTCTTTGTTGCTTGTTTGACCACTACTTGATCCCTCTTCATAACCCAAACCAGTTTTAAACTTTGAATTCCTTTGTTGATTCAGAATGGAGGCTAATCCTTCTGACGATTTAATACTTGTCAGATTATGATGATATAAGGCCTGACATTTCTCTAGATCTTTTCTGACAGTCACTACTTCAGCTTCCAATTTTTAACCTTTTGTTTCGACTTCCTTTAATTGTTGTTTGAGGATGTCTTCAATATTCTTAGCGTCTTCTAACTTAACCTTCACAATAGCAATTTCTTCAAATGGTTCAATGCATGTTTTCTCATACCTAAGCAGTAATTGCTTTTGTTTTCTTTTCTTTTCTTTGAGTCTATCAATCTCTTCAATGGCATTGACAAGTTCTCCTTCAAGATCTACTCCTGCTTTAGAATCAATGAACTCACTTTCTATATCTTCAGTGTTTAGATCTTCTAAATCTATTAGCATGATATCATTTATTTTATCTTCAATAGAAGAGTCACTGCTTTCATCATCTGAGGGATCATCATCATTGTTTACACAAAGACTTTTCTTCTTAAAACTATTCTCTTTATAAACCTTCTTGTGTTTGTTCTTCTCTTCATTGTCATACATATGATCCTTTCTTTTGTAAGGACACTTAGATGCAAAATGACCTATCTTACCACAGTTTAAACATTTGAAGGGCAGTTTACCTTTGTATTTTCCTGATCCATTCTTCAGTCTTCTCACAAAATTTGCTTCAATCTCATCTATATAAGAGTCTATGCTTTTTTCTACTTTAAACGATGCCTCTTTTGTAGTGGATTTACCTTTGGTGATTCTCATTTCATAAGAATTTAGGGTTCCAACAAGTTGATCTAGTGTCAATGTTTTGAGATCAGCTATTTCCTCTCTAGCAGATACCTTTGAGTTAAATCTATCAGAAATAGATCTTAATATTTTTTGGACTAGAAAAGATTCATCTATCGTTTCACCTAGTCCTTTCATAGTGTTGACAAGTTCTTCTATACATAAGAAGTACTTACTGATAGTTTCATATTCATCCATCTTTAATTTCTCAAACTTCATTCTGTGAGTCTTAATTTTTGCATCTTTCACCTTTTTATTACCTTCATAACTACTTATTAGCTTGTCCCACATAACGTTTGTTGAATCACAGTGCATGACTTTGAAAAACTAGGCTTCAACAAGTCCACTGAGGATGGCATTCATTGCTTTAGCATTAAATATAAACTCCATCTTATCATCTTTTGAGGCCAAGACTACAGGATTCACATATCTTGTTTCAACGACATCCCAAACATCAACACCCAAAGACATTAAATGTGTTCTCATTCTTATTTTCCAGAAGGCAAAGTTTGTTCCATCAAATAGAGGCGGTCTATTAGTTGAAATTCCATCATGAATAGTCATGTTAAAGCTTATCGATCTATCTTTTATCAAAGGAACGAACTCTGATACTAATTGTTGGAAATATAACTGAGAGGGGGGGGGGGTGAATTAGTTATGTATATAAGCTTGAAACTTTTCTTTTTATTTTTTGATTCATTCTAGGTTATTAATTAATGTGTTGTTGATAACTTAACATGCATAGATATACAATATTTGATCAATTACATAGAATACACTGAAACACTGATTTTCATGAGGAAACCCATAAGGGTGAAAAAGACCACAACTTTCATGTACTACAAGTTGGCCATGGGCTACAAGTGGCTCTATTCCAAGTCTTTACTTGAAGAGTAGCTTAATAAAATTAGGAACTTGTGGTTATAGTGAAAACTTAGTTATTTTGCCTCATAATTATATGGGATCTTGTGATTGAACCTAAAATAATTTCTTTTTCTAGAGCTTGGTGATGGGGGGTGTTAAGAACCAAATATCAATATAGCATAGAAAAACCTCAGAAAAAATACTCAACGCCTTGAAAAAGAGATAATTTCAAATAATAAGCCTCTTCGAGGGGGAAACCTCCTTTTACCCCACTTAAATGTTCAAGTACAAGATGATTCCAAATGAAAATGTCTCCTTGGTATATATAGGAGACTAGGTGACGCAACCTGCCCCTCAGCGAGCAGCCTGCTCCCACCAGGACCTTCTTCAGCCACGGGCCCGAAGAGTCTAAGCTCTTCCAACTCCCCTCGGGAGTTACGAGTCACCCACAGTAACTCCTTCAGCTATCTCCCTTTCTTCGGAAATCGGGATATCGCGACTCGGGAGTTCGTGGTTCACGCAAACACAATTCACATGCACAACCAAACCCCGAATCCCGAAACTCCGACTGTACTCCACCTGTCCTCCACTTACTCCCGGGGCCCACGATGCCACGTCACCCTCGGGATTTCGTGGATCGCGAATCCATAATGCGAAGTTCCTTTGGTGTCGAAAACCCCGAAACGCCGAATACCGATATCCGGGATCTGATGTCGCGTGTCCCTCCGTAGATCGACGGCTCTGGTCGAAATCGAGAAATCGCACTTCACGATTTCGAAGAGTATAAAACTCTTACTCTGTGAAACGCCGAACGCTGAACCCCGATCCAAAAGGATCCTGCGCCACGTGTCCTCGTCCAGATCAACGGTGCAGATTCATTCGGGGAATCGCGATTCGCGATTTCTACGAGGGGTGAATCCTCGCCTTATCAATCCCCGAATGCCGATACCC
>ML821696.1:73857-88167 GCA_009831015.1 Picea engelmannii
TTTGTTATGAAGGATCTGGGAGTAGAAAAATAAATCTTGGGCATAGAAATACACATAGACAGGAAGGATGGTAATCTTGGTTATCACAACAAAAGTATGTGGTGAAGATACTCAGGAAATTCGATATGAATAATGTGAAACCGGTAAAACCCATTTGGCTTTCCATTGTAAGTTTTTTTTCAAGTTTATGTCCTAAATAATGAAGAAGAAAAAGGTTATATGTCTCGAGTATCGTATGTTAGTAGGAAGTTTGATGATTACAATGAGAAATGGTCAGTATTTCACATGCAGTTGGTGTTGTCAGTAAACACATGGAAAAACTAGGTAAAGAGCATGGAAAAGGGTGCTTTCGTATCTTAGAAGAACAACAACACAAGTATCACCCATAGTGGTTGCAATGATTTAGTCTGTGGTTATGATTCACAAGATTTGGACAAGAAGAAAGTTTCCTCAGGTTATGTATTTCAAGAATGAAAGGAACTATTGGGTAAGTTTGGACAGGTACAGGATGAGGTGTTCTATGGTGGTCAAAGTGTTGTGCATTTGACTAACAATCCAACGTATCAAAATGGGACAAGTGAATCAGTTTATAAGACAAGTTACCAATGGAGGAAGAATGGTCCATACTTTAGTGAATCGTGCAGACATGTTCATGTAACAATAATGTTAGAGAAATTGTGGAGTTTTTATGGTGTTTGGCTTCTTTTGGCTTGCAAGAAAGGTGATGAATAAATTTGAGCATGATATATCGGGTAAATTATTGTCAAGGTGGAGATTGTTGAAAACGTTCCAACTAATTTCCCATGCGGTTGCATGCACATCGGCTAAAAATAGAATGTGCATGCATGCACACTATAGTGAACAACTTGTGTAACTCGTGAATCATATTGTAATCAGTTTGTCTAATTGTTTGATAGATGCCATATATACGAGTATACCCATAGAGGTGAGGTGAGAAATGAGCAATGTAGTGTAGCACAATGTGTGTGAAGAGAGGAGAGGATGGTTGTATGCTTGTGATTCACTATTGTAATTCTCCCTTGAATAATAAGAATATGGATTACCATTGTATACTAGTTTTTCTAATATTGATACGTAAATAACTGTTAATTGTGGAATTGTTGTTGTGTCTTGTGGTTCTAGATTTTTCTGCTTCTGATTGGCTATTGTAATTCTCCCTTGAATAATAAGAATATTGATTATCATTGTTCTGTGTTTTTTCCCATATTGGGTTTCCATATAAATCACTGTGTTAATTGTGGGATTATTGTTGTGTCTTGTGGTTATCGGTTTTTCTTCTTATCAATTAATTTTGCAAGCTCAATTTTTCTCGGTTGTG
The DNA here is from genome assembly GCA_009831015.1 of Picea engelmannii. Taxonomy (NCBI): domain Eukaryota; kingdom Viridiplantae; phylum Streptophyta; class Pinopsida; order Pinales; family Pinaceae; genus Picea; species Picea engelmannii. Next base: position 75,197 of record ML821696.1, read on the forward strand.
TCTTGTGGTTCTCATTTCCCTCAATTAACAGTTTATGGAGGGGTCGAATTCATGCACAAGGCTCCAGTGTTATGTGCTGGCGGAAAATGGCCTGAGCCAACGGTTGTAAAATCGATCGAGCCCACTTGGATGAGGATGCACTCAGTTGGGGGATAGCTAAGATCTGTGCTGCTAAAAACACCTTGACATCGACTGTATCGAGCCAAGGAAGAACCGATCGAGGGTTCCCACCTGAGGAAGGAAGCATGCTTGGTCAAGTGAGAAATTGGAGGAGTCTAGTCGAGGGATTTTTTTTCCAACCTGGTAGATGTCGAGTTATGTAGTGATGGTGGATCTGTAGGGGATGTCATTGATGTTCCTTCATGACGATGGGGATGATAATACTATTCCTTGGGCCTCTAGTATGAAAGTTTCATATTCCCATAGAGGATGAGGAGGTTGTAGTGGGAGAAAACAATCGGAGGAATCCATGTCTGCGAGGGAGAACAGGAGAAGTTCTCATGAGGGTAATGGTTTTGAATATATCATCGTTGATGTCCTTTTCATTTTTCCTTCATACAAAACATTATGTCATATTCCAATGGGGAGTGGGATTTGAAGGTGGAGGACTGTGTTATTTATAGATCCCACATCATGATTCATTGCATCATGTGCGAGTTGAAGGAAAAATAATGGAGCACATCAGAAGCCATGAACGTAGGCATGTTTTGTTGGAAATATAACTGAGAGGGGGGGGGTGAATCAGTTATGTATATAAGCTTGAAACTTTTCCTTTTTATTTTCTGATTCATTCTAGGTTATTATTTAATGTGTTGTTGATAACTTAACATGCATAGATATACAATATTTGATCAATCACAATGAATACATAGAGACACTGATTTTCATGAGGAAACCCATAAGGGTGAAAACCTCTTATTCTTAGGATGTCAATCAAGATCCAACTTTCATGTACATCACAGTATTTTAGCTCCAACTCAAATATGAGGCTACAACCTATGATAGAAAGCTACAACTTGCAGAGAGAACCAACTCTCAGATTTCTCTAGCACCAACTAGATGGAAGCACCAACTCCCAGGTTTCTCTAGCACCCACTAGATGGAAGCACCAACTCCCAGAATATCTTCTAGCACCAACTAGAATTTAGAGGACTACAATCCTCCCTAGCACCACCCTACCACCCTGAATGAATCTTACAAAACTTTACTTACTTGCTCTGTCTCTGATATGGTCTGTTACAACTCCATGTCTCATCTGCCTTCTTCAACTTCTATACTCTATTCTTCTTCTGCATCGTTCAACTTCTATGCTCCACTCTTTTTCCTCTTGTTCTCGACAATACCGATGTCCAGCTTCTCTTATGCATTTTATACTCTTTACCTTGCAACAAATCTCCCCTTCAGATTATGCACTGCATCTCATCCTGCCCGCATGCCTCACCATCGAAAAAACACACTGTATTTTCTTTTTGTCATATCTTTATCACATCGATTCCTCTGCGTGATCATCATGCAAACTCTTCATCTTCCCTAGCGGTTGTTCTAAATCTTTTCATCATTCGCGGGCATTATCCTGAGATTCTCTGGCTTCTCTGGCAGTCGTAGCTCTTCGTATTCTCTGATAGTTACAGTCAGTCATTTTTGTCTTCCTTGGCTTCTAATCCCCTTCCTTCATGTGAGCATCGGCGGTGACCAAATGCCTATTCAAAAGGTTCTTTTCGATCTCGGTCTACTGAGCACTAGCTCCGATTCTCGATATGACCTTGGGAGAAGATCTCATGTGACCACGAGATTGCAGGCACGTCCAAAGGTGGTTTGTATCGAACTTATTTTTTCCCCGCAATTTACCTCGAGCCTCCACGTGTCCTTTCTCCAAAAACCATGGTTTCGATTGCAGCCCGCCTTCATATTTTTAAAGTTGGTGCATCTTCAATCCATGCAATGCGATGGGACCGTTGATCTCACGATATTGACAGTGCTCCTGAACTGGTGGATCGGATATAACCTTCTTAAATCAACGACTGTGATTGATTCCATCCTTCTGGTTTTTGGGAGTTTCAACTCTCAAATATCACTTCTTCCATACGACAATATTTTGAAGTTGGTGATCTGTAGACATTTGTCCTCCTTAATCGATGGCTCTTCATTTACTTCAGGGATTTTACCTCTCAACTAGATTAATGATCTCGTGTCCCCTTTCTCAATCAACGGTGGAGATCTTCTTCGCTCCTCCAGGCTTCGACGATTTCAATTCTCAACCTTCACACTCTCGTAGAACGCTTTTAGTCGGAGTCCACATATTCTTGCCACGTGTCCTCCTCAAATCAACGGTCCTTGTTTACTTCAGGACTTCAGCCTTTGGGAGATTCAACTCCTCTATACTTTCTTACTCCGAGAGAGTTTCACCTAGAGTAAACAGTCTGTTGATGTGTGTCCTCTTGCATATCGACGTCCTCATCTCCTTCGGCTCTTCGGGCTTCAGGGATTTTAAATCTCAACTTCGCTCCCTTCACTTTCTCCCAGAGTAGTTTCACTTGGAGTTCACGATCTGTTGACATGTACCCTCCTACACAATCAATGATCATAAGTGACTTCGACACTTTGGGACTTTAAGATGATCGATGCTTCATTCTCCTCCAGAGTGGTCACCTACTGAATAAGTCATAGGAGGTGGAGATCGCTTGTTATCGGTTAACACTTCCACTTACACTGTCCTTCCACTGAACTAGATCAACGGTTGCTAATGCACCCAAAGTGATCTTTAGATCGGACGACTAAGAGCGAATCCAAACCTTTGTCCTTCAGGACTTCGATACTTTTGACATTTGGTGATGAAACTTCCGAAGTAAATCTCCCAGAGTGACATAGCTTGCTTATGTCACTTGTGGACATGGCACGAACCAATTTCCTCTTGACACTTGTCATCATCTGATTATGCCATGTGTACTTGCTGACATGGTCTTCCATATGTCCTTGCTGACGCGGTCTTCCATAAGTCCTTACTGACGTGGTCTACCACATGTTTTTATTGAGGTGGTCTACTGACATGGGTTAGACATGTTGGCAGTGTAGTGGAGGTGGTCTACTGACATGGGTTAGACATGTTGGCAGTGTAGTGGAGGTGGAGGCAGAGCGTGGTAGTGGAGTGTGACGTGTAGTGGGTATTGGAGTGTGACGTCAGAGTGAGAAGGTGGTATGTATGAGTGGTTTGGTGGTTTGCTCGGAGGGGGGGCTAGACGGTAAGTGGTAATGACAGAGGGGGGTCCGAGTTGACAAGAAGGTGACACGTATGAGGGTCCCACATGATAAATACCACCAACTCGGACACCCCCCTTGGTTAAATGAAGAAAGGTCGGGGGGGGGTCCGATATGCCCTGTCGACCGTAGATTTGAGTGCATGATTATTGGTGGTTGATATTAGCACACCCTTTAACTTATCCTATCCTTCCACTTATTTTGATCCAATGACTGACGAAAATTCGAGTGATCGAGATCTCAGATCTCATCCCTTGCTTATCCTGTCCTTCCACTTAAATCAATCTAACGGTTGTTGGTCCTTTGGATCGATGATCCAATGGCCACTGTCTCTCTTCCTCCTGAGCTTATGATCTCTCCGACTTAGAAGGCTTTCTAAGTGTTCACGGGTCTCGACCTTTGCTCCTCCTGCGAGTCTGTCTCTTGGACGTCGTCTGTACTTCTGGAAACCTCTATCTCTTCTTAGATTTCTCATCTTCTACTCTCGAGGTTTGGTTCACTTCTGTTATTTCCATCAATGACAAGCACATTCTTCCTATAAACATGCCAACAATCTCCCCCTTTGGCATTGATGGAAACCCTGAAATCCTGCACTATTCTTCTTAGACCTCCAACTGTAGCATACATACAACACCTTTTTCTCCCCCTTTGACATAAATGTCAAAGAAAACGGAGAGTTACTATGTGCTCCCCTTGATCAGATATACTAGGAGCACTCTCCCCATGATCAGATAGACTATTTTAACTTGATAACAAGGTCACACCGAACTTCTGGTGTATATACTCAAACTGAGATTTTGCAAGTGGTTTAGTGAAGATATCAGCAATCTGATCTTTTGATGGAATATAATGCAAAGAAACAACAGTGTTGGTTACCTGTTCCCTCAAGAAGTGATACTTGATGGGTATATGCTTGGTCTTGGAGTGAAATACAGGATTCTTTGACACATTAACTACACTAGTATTATCACAATGAATTGGGATCGATGCATTATACTTTACCTCCAAGTCTGCAAGTGTTTGAATCATCCATAATACTTGGGTACAACAAGTGGCAACTGCAATGTATTCAGCTTTTGTAGTTGATAAGGAAATGGAACCTTGCTTCTTTCTCAACCATGCTTCAAGAGAATCTCCTAAGAAGAATGCACCTCCACTTGTGTTTTTCCTTTCATCCACACAGTTAGCCCAATACACCATAGTCCTAGGAACAATGAACTATGGCCTATGGTATCCTAGGAATCAGACCTAGGAATAGATTGATAGTTGAAAATTTTGATTCCTAGGATACCATAGGTCGTAGTTTATTGTTCCTTTCAAGTATCTGAATATTCTTTTGACAACTAGCACATGACTTTGTTTAGGTGCAGCCTGATACCTTCCTACCATTCCAACAACATGCATTATGTCTGGACGATATGTTGTGATGTACAATAGGCTGCCTATCATAGAACTATATGAACTCTAATCAACATTAGGTGAGTCATAATCCTTGCTTAACTTGCATCCAGTGACCATAGGTATAGAATCTTCCATTTGAAACCTTTTCAACATTTCTCTTAGATATTTCTCCTGTGAAATAAATATTCCTTCATACCTCTGAGTAATTTGTAGACCAAGAAAAATGGCAGTTCCCCTATCATAGACATTTCAAATTCAGACTACATGGTAGAAGCAAATCATTGTACCAATGAAGCATTATTGCTTCTGAAGATGATGTCATCTACATAGACCAACACAATGAGAAAATCATTACCCTTTGTTTTGATATATAGATTGTTGTCAATTGTTCTTCTCTTGAACCCTTTGTCTTGAATATACTTATCCAGTCTGTAATACTAGGCACGAGGATCTTGTTTCAACCCATATAAGGCTTTCTTCATCTTGCAGACAAAGTCAGGGTTATCTGACAGTTGGAAACCCTCTGGTTTTTCCATATAGACTTCTTCTTTTAGATATCCATTTAGAAAAGATGACTTGACATCCATTTGATAGAATTTAAACATTTTATGGCACACATAGGCAAGAAACATTCTAATAGCTTCTAATCTTGCTACGGGCGCAAATGTTTCATCAAAATCTAGTCCTTCTATTTGAGCATATCCTTTGCAGACCAATCCAGCCTTATTTCTTACAATATTTCCTTGCTCATTCATCTTGTTTTTGTAGACCCATTTAGATCTTATTACATTTTTATTTGTTGGCCTAGGAACGAGTTCCCAAGTGTCATTCTTTTCAATCTGGTCCAATTCCCCATTCATTGATTTTAACCAATTTACATCTTCACTGGCTTCATTAACGTTTTTAGGTTCCACCATGGATATGAAGGCTATATGTGATTTCTCGGTGTCTTTGATTATCCTTCTCCTGGTTTGTACACCTTTGTCTTTCTAACCAATTATCTGACTTTCAGGGTGATTCTTTTGAGTAATTCTGGAGGAAGGATTTGATACTGATTGTTTTCCTAGCTCTTCTTGTCTTGGTGTCTCTTCTCCACCTGATTCATCATCTTCTTGTGACTCTGAGATTTGTTTTTCTTTATATTCATTATTCTCATCATCTTTTTCATCTGTCTTAGTGCTTATTCTTTGTTGATCTTTTACAGGAGCTTCTTCATCAATTCGAACATCAATACAGTCTACTAATTTATGCATTATTTTGTTAAAGCATGTGTATCCTTTATTGTTCGTTGCATATCCTAAGAAGATACCTTCATCAACTCTACTATCAAATTTTCCCATCTGATCATCATTATTCTTGATGTAGCATTTACTTCCAAATACTTTGAAGTGCTTGATTGATGTAGGTCGACAAAACCACAAATCATATGGAGTTTTATCAATGTTCGGCCTTAGATGCACTTTTTTTTTAATATGAACAGTCATGTGAACAACGTCCACCCAGAAGGTTTTTAAATGTCCCTTTCACTCATCATATCCCTTTCCATATGATGAACTGATCTGTTTTGGTGTTCTACAACTCCATTTTGTTGAGGAGTACCTGGAATAGTATATTCTCTTTTAATTCCATGTCTGTCACAAAATTCTTTGAAATCTCTTGACATAAATTCTCCACCCCTATCTAAGAGAATTTCCTTTATTTTCCTTCCTGTCTGATTCTCAACTAACACCTTGAACTTTTTCAACTTATCAAACGCATCAGATCGTTCTCTCAAAAAGGAAACCCACGTAAGTCTAGAGAAGTCATCAATGACTAGCATAAAGTAGCATTCTCCTCTAGTTCCTTCATTTCGCGATGGTCCACACAGATCCATATGAACAATTTGAAGTGGTTTCTCTAAAGATGTGAAACTCTTCGATTTGAATTGAGCACGAGTCAACTTCCCCATTTGATAGGATTCACATACAAAGTTATTAGGCTTATATATTCTTGGAAGGTCTTTCACAACACCTTCATTATTTAGTTTGACAATATGATCAAAATTCAGGTGTCCAAGCCTTTTGTTCCATAACCAACTTTCATCAAGTTTTCTTAAATGACATTTCTCCTTATCTTCCTTCAGAACATATACATTGTTTTCAGTTCTAACCCCTTTTGCAATCAACTCTCCTGTGTTTACTGTCTTTATTTTACAATTCTTGGCAGTGAAAGTGACTTCACATCCTCTGTCACATATCTGACTGACACTAAGAAGATTATTCTTTAAAACATCAACAAATAATACATCTTGATCTTTTCTTCTTCCATTACTTAAGCTTACTAGACCTTTACCTCTGATCTTTCCTGGAGTATCATTTCCAAATGTCACCTTCCCTAATTTATTTTCTTTGAGTAATAGGAACTTACTTTTGTCACATGTCATATGATTGGAGTATCCACTGTCCATATACCATGTGTCTTTTTGTTTTTGAGTTGACAACACTAATCCACACTTGTTATCTTCATTCTTCTTCCAAGCCTTGACGTTTTCAGCTCTATGATTTGAATCTGGCTTATAGTTTTTTAAGTGACGGTCTGCAGCTTTATGTCCATAATTATGGAAGATGTAACATTCTGGTTTATTGAATAAAGGATCATAACAATTATTATGTGTAATATGCGTCATTTTCCCAACCATCACATGATTTGCAGTCTGTGGTTATTTGTAACTTGGCTATCTCATTATTTGTTGTGGAAGATATTTATTCCTTGTCTGTCTTGATTTCTCATGTCTAAATCTTAAAGAACAATTTACAGCTTTGTGGCCAAAATTAGAGCAACAAAAACAATATTAATAGAAAACATATTTGTACCTGGAAAATGGTTGTCTTCTTTGAGCAGGTCGATTTCTTCCATGATGATGATTTCCTTGAGAAGAGGGAGTATTATTTCTTTGTTCTACATATTTAGTTCTAGTATATTTTCCTTCACTCCTCCTTGGCGTCTGATTCTCTTCCTTTGTTTCTACAGGTTTGTTGTTGTCAATGGTTGTAGATTTGACAAACTCGATGGATTCTTTGTTGCTTGTTTGACCACTACTTGATCCCTCTTCATAACCCAAACAAGCTTTAAGCTTTGAATTCCTTTGTTGATTTAGAATGGAGGCTAATCCTTCTGAGGATTTAATACTTGTCAGATTATGATGATATAAGGCCTGAAATTTCTCTAGATCTTTTCTGACAATCACTACTTCAGCTTCCAATTTTTAACCTTTTGTTTCGGCTTCCTTAAATTGTTGTTTGAGGATGTATTCAATCTTCTTAACTTCTTCTAACTTAACCTTCAACATAGCAATTTCTTCAAATGGTTCATTGCATGTTTTCTCATACCCGAGCAGTAATTGTTTTTGTTTTCTTTTCTTTTCTTTGAGTCTATCAATCTCTTCCATGGCATTGACAAGTTCTCCTTCAAGATCTACTTCTACTTCAAAATCAACAAACTCACTTCCTGTATCTTCAGTGTTTAGATCTTCTAAAGCTATTAGCATGATATCATTTATTTTATCTTCAATAGAAGAGTCACTGCTTTCATCATCTAAGGGATCATCATCATTGTTTACACAAAGAGTTTTCTTCTTAAAACTATTCTCTTTATAAACCTTCTTGTGTTTGTGCTTCTCTTCATTGTCATATGTCTGATCATTTATTTTGTAAGGACACTTAGATGCAAAATGACCTATCTTACCACAATTTAAACATTTGAAGGGCAATTTACCTTTGTATTTTCCTGATCCTTTCTTCAGTCTTCTCACAAAGTTTGCTTCAATCTCTTCTATATCGGAGTTTATGTTTTTTTCTACTTTAAAAGGTGCCTCTCTTGTAGTGGATTTACCTTTGGTGATTCTCATATCATAATAAGTTAGGGTTCCAAGAAGTTGATCTAGTGTCAATGTTTTGAGATTAGCTATTTCCTCTATAACAAAGACCTTTGAGTTAAATCTATCAGGAATAGATCTTAATATATTTTGGACTAGAAAAGATTCATATATCGCTTCACCTAGGACTTTCATAGTGTTGACAAGTTCTTCTATATGTAAGAAGTACTTACTGATAGTTTCATATTCATCCATCTTTAAGTGCTCAAATTTCAGTTTGTGAGTCTTGAGCTCTGCATATTTCACCTTTTCATTACCTTCATAACTACCTATTAGCTTGTTCCACATAACTTTTATTGAATCACAATGCATGACTTTGACAAACTAGGCTTCAACAAGTCCACTGAGGATGGAATTCATTGCTTTTTCATTAAATCTAAACTCCATCTTAACATCTTTTGAGGCCAAGAGTACAGGCTTCACATATCCTGTTTCAACGACATCCCAAACATCAACACCCAAAGACATTAAATGTGTTCTCATTCTTATTTTCCAAAAGGCAAAGTTTGTTCCATCAAATAGAGGGGGTCTGTTAGTTGAAATTCCATCATGAATAGTCATGTTCAAGCTTATGGATCTACCTTTTATCAAAGGAACCGACTCTGATACCAATTGTTTGAAATATAACTGAGAGGGGGGGGTGAATTAGTTATGTATATAAGCTTGAAACTTTTCCTTTTATTTTTTGATTCGTTCTAGATTATTATTTAATGTGTTGTTGATAAATTAACATGCATAGATATACAATATTTGATCGATCACACAGAATACATAGAGACATTGATTTTCATGAGGAAACCCATAAGGTTGAAAACCCCTTCTTCTTAGGATGTCAATCAAGCTCCAACTTTCATGTACATCACAATATTTGAGCTCCAACTCAAATATGAGGCTACAACCTCTGATAGAAAGCTACAACTTGCAGAGAGCACCAACTCTCATATTTCTCTAGCACCAACTAGATGGAAGCACCAACTCCTAGGTTTATCTAGCACCCACTAGATGGAAGCACCAAGTCCCAGAATATCTTCTAGCACCAAATAGAATTTAGAGGACTGCAATCCTCCCTACCACCACCCTACCACCCTGAATGAATCTTACAAAACTTTACTTACTTTATCTATCTCTGATATGGTCTATTACAGCTCCATGTCTCCTCTTCCTTCTTCATCTTCTATACTCTGTTATGCTTCTGCATCGTTCAACTTCTATGCTATGCTCGTTTTCCTCATGCGCTCGACACCATCATTTTTAATCTTCTCTTCTACTTTTTATACTATTTACGATGCCACGGATCTCCCCTTAAGATTATGTACTATGTCTCATCCTGCCCACATGCCTCACCATCGAAAAAGCATGCTATATATTTTGTTTTTCATATCTTTCTCACATAGAGTCCTCTATCTGATCATCATGCAAACTCTTTATCTTCCCTAGCAGTTATTCTAAATTTGTTCATCATTAACGTGTGTTATCTTGAGATTCTCTGGCGTCTCTAGCAATCGTAACTCTTTGTATTCTCTGGTAGTTACAGTCAACCGTTTTTGGCTTCTTTGGCTTCTAATCCCCTTCCTTCACGTGACCACCGACGGTGACCAAACGCCTATTCAAAAGTTGCTTCCCGATCTTGGTCTAGTGAGCGCTAGCTCCGTTTCTCGATATGACCTTGGGTGAAGATATCATGTGACCATGAGATTGTAGGCACGTCCAAAGGTGGTTTGTATAAAACTATTTTTTTCCCCACAATTTACCTCGAGCCTCCACGTGTCCTTTCTCCAAAAACTATGGTTTCGATTGTGGCCCGCCTTCAGCTTTTTAAAGTTTATGCATCTTCAATCCCCACAATGCGACATGATTGTCAATCTCATGATGTTGACGGTGCTCCTGAACTGACGGATCGAATATAACCTTCTTAAATCAATGACTGTGATTGATTTTGGCCTTCCGATCTTTGTGAGTTTCAACTCTCAAATCTACCTTCTTCCGTACGACAATCTTCTAGAGTTGGTGATCTACAGACACATGTCCACCTTAATCAATGACTCTGCCTTTACTTCGAGGATTTTACCTCTCTACTAGATCAACGGTCATGTGTCCCCTTTCTTGATCAATGGTTGAGATCTGCTTTGCTACTCCGGGCTTCGGCGATTTCAATTCTCAACCTTCACACTCTCACAGAACTCTTTCAGCCAAAGTCCACAGATTCTTTCCATATGTCCTCCTCAAATTAGTGGTCCTTGTTTACTTCGAGACTTCGTCCTTCAGGATATTCAACTCCTCTACACTTTCTTTCTCCCGAAGCATTTCACCTAAAGTACATGATATGTTGACGTGTGTCCTCCTACAGATCGACGGTCCTTAGCTCCTTCGGTTCTTTGGGCTTTGGGGATTTTAAATATCAACTTATCTCCCTTCACTTTCTCCCAGAGTAGTTTCGCTCGAAGTTCACAATCCATTGACATGTACCCTCCTAAAATACTGACCAATTATGGAACTTTTAATTCCTGGCCCTAGAACTTCAAACATGCCTTAACTTCAACCGTTCATTGTATAAAGTAGCTCCGTGTATTGTCTCACTGCCAAAACCTGCGCAAGCTGTTAACTTCGCCCTGATCATTGTAGTTATTAATGTACACTACCTTCTCGTTGAAGAAATTACTTATGACATCCTTTGCCGGACAGGTTGCAGGATAACCCTTCTTTTCCTTATTTAAATATTAGGGACAATAAATTCCTTAAAAGGTGTGAATCTTCACGCTCCTAAAACATCAGAATCGCTCCTGTAGGGACTCGTTTATTAAAGGTTCGCATTCCATTTTAAACGCTGGCACAGATTCTTGCATGTTGGATTTCTTAATCAAATGTTAATATGGTAAAGCAAGAGTAAATATAGTCAATTCATAATGACAGTTTTCTTTCTATAATAAACGTTGTAAGCAATTATAGAATGCGGGATTTGACAATAGAGATTGAATGTTGTAATACATAATTAATGGGGTCATTATAGACTGCCAGTTTCCATTATAATTAATTTCTGTAATAAAGTATTGACGGTTGTGTTCCATATAATATTAAATGCTGAAATCAAGATTGACGTTGAAATTAGAAATTGCCAGATTTGTATATTGAAGATAGAGCTATGAAAATTCCTTACCATCTGATTTAAAAGGTATCCCTTCATTTTGGTTTATCATGGGGGGGACATCGATTATTGTTTCCCATATTTTAATAAGAAGCCCTTCTTTATGTTGACATTTTAGTTTTTGGATATTTTTATTGACATTTTACATTATTATTCATGTCATTTTCAAACAAAATCCTCCTTAATTGTTGTCATTTCATGTAGGGCTATTTGTATACATGGCCATTTTAATATGAGGTGGTTTTGTAAACTTTTAAATGAGATGTCATATTGTATTGGAATAGGAGGTTACTTATATATATGAGGTTATATTATATAAGACATGATGTTGGGTAATTTCATCATTGTCATTCTAATAGGGTTAGTGTTATATATTGTCATCCATGTTTTATTGTTATGTTCAGTTAAGATGTTCGCTATAAATATGAAGTAGTTTGATGTGACCAAGGGTAAGGGTTTCGTCTCTGGGTGGAAGGGTTACATACACCATAATGTTATGAATATGAAATAGGATTCGGGAATTCGTATGTTCGGAGACCGGAATTTTAATGTAAGGTGTAAAAGTGATGATGATGTAATACGTAAAGGAATGCCATTGAACAATTGTTTATAATTTATGTACTTGCAGTAGATTGTGTGGAAATGAGTAATGGTATTGTTCTCGCCATATAATAATTGCAAAGTTAGAGTTGATATAGTTGAGATGCATGATCCTTATCCTTATTGCAATGTTATTATCTTTAGTAAACATAATGATATGGGTACCTTATTGTAAGGCTAGTATAAACTATTGTTCTTGATAAAACTTATGTGGTGGTTCGCTTAAACACCGTTAAACTTGGGTGTTCGTTGTCGGAGTCCTTGTCGCGCGCCTTCCGTAAGAGGAGCTTTTTTTCTTCTTATTTATGTTGTACTTGATTATGGTCAGTCAGTTGCCTGGTCTGTTGCGTCGGGCGGGATGTAGACACCTCCATGCTCCTCAGAACAGTCGCCAGCCCTGAGGCCTTAAATGGTTAAAATCGATGGGAACCTGGGCTTGAGCGTTGATTATGTGACTTGGAGGTCCTAACCTTGCAGGGTAGGACGGGCGGGTGGTCAGTCTACTTTTGTCGCTAAATGTTGTGTTGTGCACCTTATGCCTATGATCGTATATTGTTTGTTGTTACTCGTCATGTGCCTTTAGTCTTCTTGTGATGACATCGTGGTTACGTCTGGTTGGTTATCAAGGGGTGACGTAGAGTCAAGTGTGTTGTTACTTCT
>ML821697.1:0-11039 GCA_009831015.1 Picea engelmannii
AAGCTTATATACAACTGATTCACCCCCCCCCCTCTCAGTTGTATTAGTATTTCCAACACCTCCAAGGTAATGGACTGACAGAGTCCTCTAACAAGAGCCTTATTAAGATCATCAAAAGACTGTTAGAGGACAACAAGAAGGCATGGGATTCAAAGCTTAAATTTTCTTTATGGGTTGACAGAGTGACAACAAAGATATTTCTTGGTGTCTCTCCTTTCCAGCTTGTGTATGGAGTTGAGGCCATCGTTCCTTCTCATCATTCCTTGCCTGTGGAAAAATTATTCCAATATTACCAAGGAGAACCAGATGATATGATTAGAAGAATATAGCAGCTGGTAGAAGTGAAATAGAGTAGGGAGCATCTACTGGACAAATCACATGACCATCAACAGAATATCAAGCAAGATTTTGACAAAAAGGTCAACAAAGAGGATTTCCAACTGGGAGATCTAGTAGTTAAATGGGATGCACATAGGCAAGATAAAGGCAAGCACGATAAATTTCAGGCCTTATGGATCGACCACTTCAAAATTTCTGAAGTTTTTTCAAATAACACTTACAAGTTGCAGGATTTGAAGGATGTTGAATTTTTTGGTATCCCTGTAAATGGGCATTTTCTGAAAACGTTTTTTACTTAAGCTATGAGTGGCTTCCCATGTCAATGTAAATATCATTTTTATTTTGTTTTGGTTTTTATAAGTGACTCCACAACCCAATACTAAGGCACTGAAACTGCAAAAGGAGTTCTTAGAGCTTCACTGGGAGGTCTCTATCCCCCATGGAGCCTATATGTTAACACAATGATCTCCAGACTGTTTCTTAAGAATCAGACAGAAATTGAGGTTTACCCTCAAGAGCATTATGGTGTAAATCATGTGGCATTATGCCCATGATTTCCATAGGGAAAACGAAAAGATTGGAGACCTAAGCAGCTCAAGCACCCTCTCTCCATCTATCACATCTCCCTTCCCGATACCTCCTCTCACCTATCAACACCTATCCCACTCACATTCCACTCTCCCTTACATGTCACCTCCTCCCTGTCTATTACACCTCCCTCGTTCCTCTTCCACCTCTTCTTTTCCCTTGCCACCGCAACCTCGTCCCAGCCTCCACTCCCCCAATCGCTTCCTTCCACATGGTTGTCGCTCACTCATTGGGCCCTGCGCGTTTTCGCTAAGCACCTCGCTCCACATCACCCCTGCGCATACGCTATCAAACTGCCACCTGCAAATCTCACATTGGTCACATACAAAGACCATTCATGGCCTCGAGGCGTCAAGATGGACTCGTAGAAGTCATCAGCACCATCCGAGAACAGTTATGGGTGTCAGGCCCAGTCCTAATCCCAATGAAGACAGTTATTGAATATTGTGGGCAGCAGTTGACACCTCGCCTCAATCCCATAAATGGAAAACGTGCAGAGAGTATCCATGAAGGCACACTTATGATCTAAAGCTTCCTTATGGGAAATTTTTCTTGTAAAGCACATAATTATGCCTTGCTCGTGTCTGACATAATGAGGTATGCACAACCTAACAGAGCAGGCATCGACTGAAGGCTTTGAAGGCAGTGATCTGATCACATTCTTGGTGGTTGCATCATTTTAGTATATATAGGCAGTTTTGATATTTTCTTAAGGTCAAATGGTTGAGCTAGGCTCCCTGCTATTGTAATATTTAGATTGAGAACAACTGTTTCTCTGGCTATGTATTTGTTTTTTAGACATCTTGGTTAATCTAAGTCAGCTTTCTTACTCCATCTTATTTGCCTCCGATACTGAGAGGGTTCATGTTTGATTGATTCACATGGATTTTTGTAATTGTATTATGAAAAATGTTTTATTATAGTATTGTTATGATTTCTTTAAGCTTCCTTGAAATTTGAATCCAAGAGGACCTTGTGTTTACGTTTTTCCTCCTCAGGCTGCTAGAAAATCTAATGTTCATAGCGGACCTCTACACCTTTCTCACTAAATCTTCCTCCTACTCACCCTTACTCCAACTTACTGACTAAAGTTGATTCAAGACCTCAATGGTTGGTGCATGCTAGTCCATATTTCTTAGTTAGAACGCTATTATTATTGATTTTTCTCCATTTGACCACTCAAAACTCAATTACCTTTGACATATAAGCTAATGGGTACTGGGTTTACCTTCAATGCAATCTAAAGGTGGCTTCTAGTGCTAACAAAACCATATCTAATATGATTTGGATATGCCATATTAAAATCACTTTATGCAATTTATGCAGGAAAAACCAGCAAGCCAAGCAAACTTTGAAGGCCATATCTGGGAGCTACACTCGGTCTTTTTAAGTGTGGTCGGTTGCATTGGATTTTTGAGGTCGAGCAGAACATAGTGAGACTAGTATGAAATCCATTTGATGCAATTTTTATGTACATTTTGATCATTTGAAGAAATTGATAAGAAATCCTCCCCCACTGAGACAAAGGCCCGAAAACATAGGCAACCTTGTCGAACTCCGTTATCAAGCTTGGTCTTATGGTTTGTTGCTCCTTATGTTTGATTTCTGATCTACATTTTTATTATGGCTACCATGTTATATCATTAATTTCTTCTTTTTTTTTCCAATTCCTAAATGGTTAATGCACTCATGCTTTAAAACTTAACCATAGTCTTAAAAGATCATTTTCAGATCAAGTGGTATCATAGCAGGTTGACGGTTGGTTTTTGAGTTTTCATGATTACCAGGGAAAAGTTGAATCATGGTGAAGGCAAGCTTGTTGAAGAGAATCCTAAGATTGGATCAAGAAAGAGAACTTCTCAAAGTGAGAAGATGGCATCGGAAGAGGGACTTTCTCATAACGAGATAGTGTTTCAAAAGACCTTCTTTGTCATGTCGGAGATGGTAAAGGTTTTATATGATGATCACTTGGAGTGGAAGAGACCGATTCTAGGTGAATATTCAAAGGCCAAAAGTGAAGAAGGAGAGGATCCTCCTAAACCTCCTCCTTCACCTCCTTCTTCTCCATCAACTTCTTCTTCTTCAAGTACAAGTTCCAAATACACCGCAAGAAAAACATTCCCATAAACATAAACATGATATGCCTTTACTTAAGCTTGATGTGAAGTTTGAATTACCCATGTATGATGGTGAAGTCAACGCAGAGAGGCTTGATAACTAGGTCAAACATATGGAAGTTTATTGCAGTGTGCAACAAATCAAGGATGAGGCAACTCAAATCAAATTGGCATCGCTTCGACTTGCAGGCACAGCACTCAACTGGTGGCAAAGTAAGTTGAAAAATGGCATGCAACAAGTGGGTAATGTATTTCCATCATGGCAAGTTGTTTCTGCACTTAAAAAACAATTTTATCCTTTGGGTTATAAAGAGACGGATTTAATTGAATGGCAAGGTCTTAAAATAAGAAAGGGACAACCAGTGCAAGAATACACAGATGAATTTCATAAGATGGCATTAATGTTAGACATTACATTACATACCCAAGAAACTCTTATGAAGTATATAGGAGGTTTACCTGCACACATTTGTAACAAGACACAAGACCTTATGGTCTCTATGATCCTCTTTGCATCTCTCTGTGATCCTCTTTGTATCTCAGGTGAGACCTTTCTTGGATTTGGCTGAGGATTGATATGTCGTTGCTTTGAGGTTTTGTTGGACACGCTCTTGAAGAACCATGGGTCTAAACCTCCCCGGTGTTGATAAGATTGGTGTGCATGTAAGCATGGACCGAAACGGCGACACTGCACCTAACAAATGGTTTTGTTGTCGAGACTTGAATTCTTGTTGAGATAAATGGAGGAAAAGAAAAATGATTTGGCATCCTTCTAAGGAGGAGATTCAAGACTAGATAGAAGAGAGAGAAAATGGGTTTACCCTACGAGATATGTAAGGATTTCAGGTGAACGTAAAGGAATAGAAATACAGATATATGTACTCGAATATGTGTGAGCTCTTCTTCGAAGAATTTCCATGTCTACTACATGAATGGCTAAAGAGACAAGTTGAATTCGATTCGGTTGCATTACCAATAGAGCCGATAGTTTGGAATCAAGATAAGCTTGACAACTTGAAGGTGCTAGATAACAAGTGGACTCGAGCGATTTATTTTTGGTTTTCTCAAGTGAAGGAAGGCTACATTGTTGAGTTTTCTATAGAATATAGTGATTCTTTCAGCAAGGCTGAAAGAAAGTTTGAAGAAGTTCCAAGGAAGTGGATGCTAAAAGAAATTCCACTTTGGATCAAAATGTTGTGTGTGGAGAGAAGAATGATGTGCATGGAGCCTAATAGAATGGCCGAGTAAACCCCCTAGCATTAAGGGTGGTTTTGGAAGAGGTAGGGGAAAGAGAGCCAGAAGATGGATCCATTGAAGAGGATCCAAGAAGTTGTTGAGATGAGGTGAAGACTGGAATGGACCCAGAAGAGAAGAGGAGAAAAAGAGTCGAGAGATATGCAAGAAGAGATGAACTGAGAGACAAAGTTGAGTGGAGTAGAGAAGAGTTAGACAAGGGTGTGTAGCGAAGTGTCGGGCCCAGAATGAAGAGGAAACTCACACTAGGCAGTGATGTGGGAGAGGATGTTGTGCCAGAGTGGAGCACATAAGAGGATAGGTCTGTGAAGAGGCTTGGCGTTGAAGATACCAATAGTGACAGTAGTGGTAGTGAGGTCCTAAGTGATGAATCTCATACCCTTTGGTTGTTGTGGTATGTCGCAAACTTAAGAGAGGAAAGAGTGCACAAGTGTAGTGAACGGGCATAAATATTTGGTGCGCCATAGACTCAGAGGAGGAATCATCTCATGGTTACATGATGACAAGAAGAGAAATTTTCATTCAGCACCATGAGGCAGCAATCAGAAGATAATTTGGCTCTCAGCATAGTGGCAGTGCATTGAGAAGGAGAGAGGATGGCACGTGGGGAATCCATGTGTTGAGTGGAGAGAGTGATTCTACGTAAGGTAACAGTGCACAAATAATACTGGGAGATGGTGCGCACAGTGGTAGTGCGTGGAACGCCATGGAGGCAGGAGCACACGATTGTGGTGCAAAATCAGGTTAGGAAGAGATAACATATATTGGTAGTGCACTAGATGAGAAGAAAGATAGAGGCTCCTCTAGTGATGGTGGAGACGAGTTGATAGTCTTGGATGGTCTTGCATGGATGTAAGTAGATAGCTCTTTGGGTCACCTAACGAGAATGTTAAGAAGAAGATGGTATTTCCCCCCCTTTGTACCACAACCCTTACACATGTTTAACCAAGAAGAAAGCACTACAGTTCTTGAAGAGTGGAGTCGAGGAAAGAGAGGAAGAAGAAAGAAGTGAAAAAACGAGTGGAGAATGTGAATTCAACAATACTTTACCCCAGCCGATAGTAGTTTGGAAAGATCCATCCCATACCAGCCAAAAAGGAGGAACTAGTTCTAGTTTGATTATGGAAAACCAAGATAGTACACTAAGGTTACCCATGTTCCATGGAATGGGTAGGTAAAATGTAGAGCATCATTGGTTCACCTATGAAGCAATTTGGTCTGTAAAGAGAGTTACAAACGACGACCAAGATCACGCAACTCGATACTACATTTAGAGATAGGGCCCTGACATGGTAAATGAAATATAAAGCTATTATTCCAGCAGGACAGGCGAGGTCCCTAGTCGAGATCAATCAGGACCTACTTCAGGAATTTCAAAAGTCAAAGTCAGAGTCCCATTGCATTACAGAAATCATGGAGATCAAGCAGAAAGAAGGAGAAATCGTCTGGGATTATGACCAATGGTTCAAAATCTTGTTGGATAGGTTGACGTTCCAGAGTCAGGACGTACAGCACAATGAGTGGTTCATTGTGGGGTTGTTACCCCATATTCGAGTCTCGCTCACCCAACAGAAGGTGATGACTCAGGCCGAGGCAATCGAAATCAAAATGTGATTAAAGGTTACACCTAGAGGCCCAAAGACATTGGTCTTGTTGGCGTAGGTTCAGTCGCAATTTTCCAACCTAAAAATACAACTACAAGATATGGCTAAAACTAAAGTCATGTGCGAGAACATATGGTGTACTACATGTCGTTCAGGGGGGGCTCATCAAGACGAGTGCCCGGTCCTTCCAAATTATGTGGCAACAAGCATGTCGAGTTTGTTTCCATCGGCATAGTCGGAATGGTGTGAAATATGCAGATAATGGGGCCATGTGCCACCCCGTTCTCCCACATTCCAAAAGTACTAGACAATGACTCACACACCATTCTATGAGTTCTGTAAATCCGTCAGCCATGATATCACTAGTTGTCACTCCCTCCAGTTAATGCTGGACAATTTTCGATATTCTTTCTGTAATGTTCCCAAGGCCGAGTCCTGTTGTAAATCATGTCTATGAAGTATAAAGCTTCTTTATGAACTGTAATTCAAGTTTATAAGGCTGGTGAGCCAAGTTATATAAGCTAGTGGGCTTATGTGTTATTAGGCCAAGGAGACTAAGTGTTGAAGGCCAGGAGCCTAATTTTTGTACATGTAATTATGCACATTATTAATACAAAACATCTCTGTGTGTGGACCGACCACGATGAATGAGTGATGGGGGACTAAGCTTCCACAAAACCTGGGTAAGGGATTGGGGGCTGGAAGGTTGGAAAGAGAGGCTAAGTGTGGAGCCTAAGGGCTTAAGTCCTTGGGAATAATATTTTAATATTATCCCAAAAGCCATGTGAAATATATGTTTTGTCCTAAGTTCCTGGGGAGGGATGCATGCAGCTTCATGGGTGACATGTGTCGACCCAGGCGCATGTGATTTAACCCAGGAAATGAGTCGTGTTGGGGGTTCTTTTTCCATTTTGTCGACTGTTGTGTAGGAGTTGGGTGGGCATTCCTCCAACCATCACCTGAACTCGGGGTTCGACCTTCCAATTCCTCCCTCCTCCATCTGTATGCATTTGGCCTATGTGATTGAACCTCTGTACACCTTACACATCTCTGAAACTAGACAGAGTCGCGCTATGCTTTAGCATTGATCGTTTATGTTTCGGGTGTCCATACCCATTTTCCCAATTGATTGTTGTGGCCATGCAGTGCTGGACTATGTGTGGCTTGCTGGCCAGTATGAGGGAGGTGATTGTTGTTGAAGAGGCAGGTTACCTAGTCTGTGAGAAACTCTCTCTAGGTGAGAGAGTGCGCGGAGGAAGTGAGAACTCCTGGAAGGAGTCCTATAGCTGCCACAGAGCTCGGAGACTTCTGGTTCGGTCTGTTACTGAAGCCCAAGGGAAGGGAGGTTATCAGTCGATGGACTATCTTGGTGACAGTGAAGGTGTATACTCCTAGGGTGGGATAGACATGTGGGGAATGAGAGTCTGTGGGCAGTGGGCATAAGTGGCTCCTGGTAGAGAATCCTTCTCTTGTGACTGTGTGTCTTCCTATATTCCCTGCCTAGCCTAGGAATCCCTACCTGGTGGAGCTCAGTCCCAGCTCGAGGGTGACTTACTGTTGAGAGTGATGAGCAGCGTAGTCTAAGGCTGGGAGGTTTGTGGGAGGTCTACACGCAGTTGGTGAATTACGTCCAGTCTAAAATATAAGTATATACATGCGTATAATTTCAATTAAATATGCATGTCTGTGATTCTAGCAATGTTTACATGTATTCTGTTGTATTCGTGAATTATTGTTAATGCCATGGATTATGCATGCTAACGGTATTAATATGATTACGTTGTGTTTAATTGTTATTAAGTAATTCTATTTCATAAGAATGCATAATATGTTATAGTAGTGTTTTTCTGCGTAGTAATGTTGGCCCGACCATGGCGTTGATGGTCGGGGATGTTACAGTATGGTATCAGAGCCTAGTTTCAACGCTGAGCCTGGATGGGCCGGATAAGTGGTCTTTGAACTGAGGTTTTGATAAGAAATTGTGTCTGGAGGACTAATTTCAGACCTCAGAATGTTTCTGAGTGTCAACGGACTACTTGATCATGTTACAAAGCTCAGGAGGTGTAGCGGTATTATAAAACTGCAGTCGGTGTGGTATATGGCCACAGGGAGAGAGAGAACTCCACACCAGAAGTGTTGGAGCCATAGAATCTATTTGGGAGGAAAGGAGAACCCTCACAACCATCAAATCTGGAGAACGTGCACAAGGTTTAAAACCCTTTGGAGTTGCACAGGAGTGTGGAAATCCCGATACGTGAAATCTCGAATTCATCAGAACCGTCCATCGGAAAGGACACGTGGAGAGCGATCAGACTTTTGCTAACTCGTGACTTGAAATGGTCTAAGTCTGAGTTCGTGAGGATTCATGAAACGCGAATTCACGATTGGATCACAACCGTCGATCTAAGAGAGATCTGGACCGTTAATTGTCTAGGAAGAAATCGACATTTTGGGAATAGGGAGGACAAAGGTGGAAAATATTTTGACCTCGTGACACATGAAATCCTGATATGCGAAATGTTGATGAGATCTGAGTCGTCAGATCATGGGGAATCAAGACCATTGGATCAAGTAGATGAAAGTTCAGAAGGAGGGTACCAAGTCATTGGCCAGAAGTCCTTGAGAAGCAGAGTTGGATGGTCAGAATTCTCTGTGGAGAACTCGGGAAATCGCGAGAACCGTAAGATAGCCAGAAGTTGCAAGGTGGTTAGTGGATGGAAAAACTCGCCACCCTAGGATCCAGAATAAACGTGGGTTGTTGATCGTGGTTGGTTTGATCCGTTGGATCATTTCGTGAATTCAGGGATCATGAACTTGGAGCGCAGGCCAAATTCTTTGTCACTCCAAGTCCTTAATCGCGAAAGAGATTAACAAAGGTAGAATCGAACGGTGGAGCACTTCCAGGAAGAAGTGTCGAAATCCCGTGAGTCGTCGGATCCAGCCAACTAGCGAGGAAGTTAGTACTGAAGAGCTTTGACAGGTGTAAGCTTAGGAGAGATCTGGACCGTCGGATCAGGGGAGGCTCACAGTCGTTGATCTCATACATGAATTCCCATATCAAAATTCAGGGATTGGAGTGATAAGAGATTTGGAGTCGTTGCATCGTGAACTCCCGATTCACGAAACTCCGAAAATATCTGGACCATTGGATCCAAATCATCGAGGATCGTTGGATCTCATACAAGAACTCATGTATCGGAGTTCGGGGAATGGAGTGACCAGTAGTTTGGGTCACTGCATTTCGACCTCCCAGTTACCGAAACCCTCAAAACCGAAGTTCCTAAGTCCCAAAATCTTCGAAGACGGAAGAACCATAGCGAATTTTTAACCGTTGGATGTTGGGTAAACGTGGACTGTCGATCCACCTGATTTACGCGAATTCGGTAAATCGAAACTCTCGGAGATAGATGTGTGTACCTTAAACTCTTCGAAGGTCGAAATCCCGAGTAGCACCTAGTAATATAGCATTTGGTCATGACCTTTGGTTACGAGGGTAGGGGCTAGAAAAGAGGGAGCTATCACCCGAAAATTACAGAGCCGAGCAGAACTCGGAAAATTTGTGAAGTCGAAGCGTTTTCTTAAACCGGAATGGTTTTGAATGTGTGGAATTTGCTAAGAATGATGACCTGACAAATCCCTGTTGTCTGCATATGTGTTTGTAGAAGCTTAGCAAGTGCCAGAACCGAATAGGGTTGTCGTTGAGAGCAGAGAATGGAAGAGGTGTGGATTGCCTCCAATTCAGAGAATGAAAGAGAAGGAAGGAATGTCAACTTGGGAGTCGAAGGATCAAACTCTAATGGCCAAAGAAAAGAGATGGATAAGGAAGGACATATGATTAAAATCATTGAAATATTACAGAAAGATGCCCAGGCTCACCGAGATGATAGCTGAACGCTCATGAAAGTCAAGGATAAGCAGGGTGAATTCAACTTAAGGATGTTGAAGAGTTTGGAAAGAATAGAAAAGAAATTGAAAAAGGAGAGTGACTCAAGCAAGATAGAGAGTCTCAGGACCCCTGAGAGGAAAAGAAGATCAAGGAGTGTCAGCAAACATCATCGTCGCTCCCCAAAGCATTCCAGTAGGGAAGCACACAGTAGTTCAAGCCCATCTCCTACTAGAAAGCACAGGAGATCTGGGATGGATGAATTGAAAGGGGAAATGAACAAGATCAAGCCTCCAACGTTCAATGGAGAACATAAGAAGGAGGAATATGTCGAAACTTGGTTGCTTGGTATGAGGAAATACTTTCAACTGCAGAATTATTCCTCTCATGTAGAGGGAAGGATTTCCATGTATCAATTGAAGGGAAAGGCATCCATGTGGTGGGATCAACTTGTGCAGGTGCAACACATCAGGGAAAGGGACATCACATGGAAAGAATTCAAGAGGTATTTCAAGAGGAAATACTTAACTAAAAGATATTATGACAGAAAGATGAAAGAGTTCTTTGAACTCAAGCTGGACAACCAGACCATTGATGAGTATGAACGAAAGTTTTTGGAATTACTGAAGTATGTTCCTTTCATTAAAGATGAGTTTGTCAAGATTCAGAGGTACCTGAGTGGATTACCGTCTCTTATTGGGGATAAGATTCAGTATGATGACCCAAAGACTATGGAAGAAATGATAAGAAGAGCGAAGTGATTATTCGAATAACAAAGAGAAAATCCTACCTTTCAGAAGGCTTGGGATGACCAAAAAAAGTTCAAGAAAGAACAGAGGCAGAAGGGAAATAAACCACCCTTTTTCAGAAATAGTCCTCAAGGACAGCCATCTCTTAGAGAGCCCAGGAAGGTTGAAGTGGTGGGAAAATGTCAAGGCCGCCACCTATGGAATGTTGGGGTTGTAAAGAAAACCATAGGTACAGTGATTGCCCCCACAGAAATGATAAAGTAAGAGTTCTCCACAATGTTCAGCAGGCTGAAACAGAGGACATGGGCAGTAGAATTCCAAGGATCTATGCAACCCTGGACAACAAGCAAGATGAGTATCAATCGCACATGATTGAAGTAGAAGGTATGATAAAAAACCAACCATTTACTATTTTACTTGATTCAGGGGCTAGCCATAGTTATATAGACCCTAGAGTGGTAGAAAGTTTGCATTTGATAAGAAGCAAACATGAAAAGTCTTGGTT
>ML821697.1:11089-27384 GCA_009831015.1 Picea engelmannii
ACATGATTGAAGTAGAAGGTATGATAAAAAACCAACCATTTACTATTTTACTTGATTCAGGGGCTAGCCATAGTTATATAGACCCTAGAGTGGTAGAAAGTTTGCATTTGATAAGAAGCAAACATGAAAAGTCTTGGTTAGTGCAGCTAGCCACAAGAACCAAGAGGAAATTCATGGAGTTAGTTAAGTCCTGCCCTGTAGACATGAATGGACTGAGCACGAAGGCCAATTTGAACATTCTGTCATTAGGCTCTTATGACTGTCTAATTGGGATGGACTAGTTGGACCAGCACCATGCCATCTTAGACTGTCGGAACAAGGCATTCACTTGCTTAGATGAAGAAGGGAATCAGAGATCCGTCCAAGGAATTCCTAGAGTTGTTACTGTTAGAGAAATCTCAGCAATGTAGCTAAAGAAGTGCTATAGAAAAGGCTGTCAATTATTTGCATCCCATGTGGGGGAAATGCCTAAGGATAAGGTGTCAAGTATTAAGGATCATGAGGTACTTAAAGAGTTCGAAGATGTATTCAAGGAAGTACCTGGACTACCTCCAAAATAGGATATCGATTTCTCTGTGAACTTGATGCCTGGAGTAGCTCCAGTGTCAAAGGCTCTGTACAGGATGAGTGCGCCAGAACTAAAAGAGTTGCAGCTGCAGCTTGAAGAAATTTTGAAGAAGGAGTATATACGCCCAAGAGTGTCGCCTTGGGGTGCCCCGGTCCTGGTCGTAAATAAGAAGGATGGAACGCTGAGATTGTGCATCGATTTCAGGCAATTGAACAAAGTAACAGTGAATAACAAGTATCCTCTGTCGAGGATTGATGATCTCTTCGATCAGTTGAAGGATGCAAAGATCTTTTTGAAAATAGATCTAAGATCGGGATATCACCAAGTAAGAATAAAAGATGAAGACATCAACAAGACCGCCTTTAGAACAAGGTATGGTCATTACGAGTTCACAGTGGTGTCATTTGGACTGTCAAATGCATCCTCTATTTTTATGAGCTTGATGAATGGAGTATTCAGGGACTATCTAGACAATTTTGTCATCGTCTTCCTGGATGACATTCTAGTGTATTCCAGGACCGAAGAACAACATGAACAACATCTGAGGATGGTGTTGTTGGTGCTAAGAGAGAACCAACTGTATGCCAAGATGAGCAAGTGCTCGTTTTATCAGGAGTGGATCCATTACTTGGGACATATTATCTCGAAGGATGGGATAGTGGTAGACCCTGAGAATATTGAAGCCATTAGAGAATGGTCAGTGCCAAGGAACGTAACGGAAGTTAGATCCTTCATGGGATTGGCTAGTTATTACAGAAGGTTCATCGCAGGGTTTTCCAAGATATCTCACCCTATCACTTCCTTGCAAAGAAAGGGGAAGCAGTTTCACTAGACAGAGGGATGTGAGGAAAGTTTCCAGCGATTGAAGCAGTTGTTAACCAGTGCTCCAATCCTGAGGATTGCAGATCCAAATGCAGATTTCATAGTATGCACTGATGTATGCAAAGAAGGACTGGGAGGGTTCCTCAGTTAGAACGGATTCGTAATCTATTATGAGTCCAGGAAATTAAAAGAGCACGAGAAGAACTATGCAACCCATGAATTGGATTTGGCAGCCATAGTTCATTCTGTAAAGAAATGGAGGCATTACCTCATGGGAAGGAGGTTTGAACTCAGAACAGACCATAACGGTCTAAAATATTTGTTTGATCAGCCAGCCTTAAATGCTAGACAAAGTAGGTGGCTGGAATTTATGTGTGAGTACGACTTTGAGATCAAGTATATCAAAGGAAACGAGAATAAAGTGGTTGATGCACTCAACAGGAGGGTGCATGAGTTACATGCTACAACCATTAGCATGTATCAGACTGATATTAAAAGCATAATTCTGGAGGCTGCAAATGCAGATCTGCAATACAGAGAATTGGTAGCCAAGCTACAGCAGGGTAAGATGCCACAGAAGATAGAAATTTATAAATTGGAAACAGATGGAATACTGTTGTACAAGAACATAATTTTTGTACCCAATGTCCAGTGCTTGAAACAGATGATTTTGCAGGAGATGCATAATGTGCCTTATGCAGGGCACCCTGGATATCAGAAAATAGTAGCAGTGGTCAAGAGCCATTACTTTTGGCCGAGTATGAAGAGAGAGATAGTTGAATACATCGCTAGATGTATGGAGTGCCAGAAAGTTAAAGCTGAGCATAGGCACCCAGCAGGGTTGTTGCAACCTTTACCCATTTCTGAGTGGAAGTGGGAAGTAGTAACAATGGATTTTATTATGGGATTTCCCTGAACAGGCAAGCTGCATGATTCGATCATGGTGGTGGTGGACAAGCTTACAAAAGTTGCCCATTTTATTCCACTGAAAACTACTCACAAGGCAACAGATGTTGCTGATATTTTCATAAAGGAAGTGGCATGATTGCATGGAATTCCTAAAATGATTGTGTCCGACAGAGACCCGAAATTCACCTCAAATTTCTGGAAAGGATTGTTCAAAGGATTTGGAACGAATCTGAACTTTAGTAGAGCTTATCATCATGAGTCTGATGGACAGACAAAGAGGGTGAATAGAGTAATAGAAGACATACTGAGAATGTATGTGATGGACAAACCATCAAGATGGGAAGACTACCTACACTTGGTAGAATTCGCCTACAACAATGGGTATCATGCATCGTTGAAGATGAGCCCATTTGAAGCACTTTATGGAAGAAAGTGCAATACTCCAGTGAGTTGGGATAATACAGCTGATAGAACAGTAGTTGGGCCAGAGTTGCTTAAGGAGATGGAGGACCAATTGATAAAAATTAAGAAAAATTTGAAAGTTTCCCAGGACAGGTAGAAAAGTTATGTTGATAAGAACAGAACCCACAGAGAGTTCAAAGTGGGTGATCATGTTTTCCTGATAGTGAAAGCTAACAGGAGTTCCCTGAAGCTGGGAAGTAGCACCAAGTTGGCAACCAGATTTTGTGGGCCATTTGAAATCCTGGAAAGGATTGGGCCAGTTGCATATATGCTTGCATTACCTGCATCCATGACTGTACATAATGTGTTTCATGTTTCATTTCTTAAAATGTATATGCCTAATGCTAATCATGTAATTGATTGGAATGTGATCCAGGTGGAGCAAGAAGGTGTCCTGCAAGTGCATCCTGTGCGCATATTGGACAGGAAAAAAAAACAGCTCTGGAATCGAGCCATAGGGCTTGTAAAGGTCCAGTGGACCTGGTAGAGTCCTGAGGACGCGACATGGGAGCATGAAGATGTTATGCGGGCAGAGTACCCGCATCTTTTTGAAAATTTTGAAAAGCTTGCAGATGCAGTGTAAAGTTGCACTGAGGACAGTGCAAAAATAAGGGGAGGGGATTGTAATGTTCCTAAGGCCGAGCCCTATTGTAAATCATGTCTATGAAGTATAAATATTCTTTATGAACTGTAATTCAAGTTTATAAGGCTAGTGAGACAAGTTATATAAGCTAGTGGGCTTATGTGTTATTAGGACAGGGAGCCTAAGTGTTGAAGGCCAGGAGCCTGATTTTTGTACATGTAATTATGCATAGTATTAATATAAAACATCTCTGCGTGTGGACCGACCACGATGAATGAGTGATGGGGGACTAAGCTTCCACAAAACCTGGGTAAGGGATTGGGGGCTGGAAGGTTGGAAAGAGAGGCTAAGTGTGGAGCCTAGGGGCTTAAGTCCTTGGGAATAATATTTTAATATTATCCCAAAATCCATGTGAAATCTATGTTTTGTCCTAAGTTCCTGGGGAGGGATGCATGCAGCTTCATGGGCGACGTGTGTCGACCCAAGCGCATGTAATTTAACCCAGGAAATGAGCTGTGTTGGGGGTTCTTTTTCCATTTTGTCGACTGTTGCGTAGGAGTTGGGTGGGCATTCCTCCAACCATCACCTGAACCCGGGGTTCGACCTTCCAAATCCTCCCTCCTCCATCTGTATCCATTTGGCCTCTGTAATTGAACCTCTATACACCTTACAAATCTTTGAAACTAGAGAGATATGTGCTATGATTTAGCGCTGATCGTTTCTATTTCGGGTGTCCATACCCATTTTCCCAATTGACTGTTGTGGCCACGCAGTGCTGGACTGCATGTGGCTTGCTGGCCAGTGTGAGGGAGGTGATTGTTGTTGAAGAGGCAGGTTACCCAGTCTGTGAGTGACTCTCTCCAGGTGAGAGAGTGCGTGAAGGAAGTGAGAACTCCTGGAAGGATTCTTGTAGCTACCATAGAGCTCGGAGACTTCCGGTCCGGTCTGTTGCTGAAGCCCAAGGGAAGGAAGGTTAGCAGTCGATGGACTGTCTTGGTGACAGTAAAGGTGTATACTCTTGGGGTGGGACAGACATGTGGGGAATGAGAATCTGTGGTCAGTGGGCATAAGTGGCTCCTGGGAGAGAATCCTTCTCCTGTGACTGTGTGTCTTTCTATATTCCCTGCCTAGCCTAGGAATCCCTACCCAGTGGAGCTTAGTCCCAGCTCGGGGGTGACCTACTACTGAGAGTGATGAGTAGGGTGGTCTAAGGCTGGGAGGTTCGTGGGAGTTCTGCACGCAGTTGGTGAATTACATCCAGTCTAAAAGATAAGTATATACATGCGTATAATTTCAATTAAATATGCATGTCTGTGATTCTAGCAATGTTTACATGTATTCTGTTGTATTCGTGAATTATTGTTAATGTCATGGATTATGTATGCTAACGGTATTAATGTTCTTATGTTGTGTTTAACTGTTATTAAGTAATTGTATTTCATAAGAATGCATAACATGTTATAGTAGTGTTTTTTCCGCGTAGTAATGTTGGCCCGACCATGGCGTTGATGGTCGGAGACGTTACACTTTCCGAGTACAAGAAGAGAAAAAGGGTGGTGAGAATGGTGACACCAATAGAGGCAGATAGCAAGGAGGACCCTAAGGTGGATATGGGAGCAGTCACGACAGCAGATATGGTGGAGGAGGTGGTAGACCCCCCACATGTTTCAATTGCGGTGAGAATGGTCATGTCTCACGATTTTGCAATAAGTCACACGTCCTATGCGCATGTTGTTATAGTCCTGAACATGTAACTGAGGATTGTCCCGACTTACTGAAGAAGTGGGATGACAAGAAGACAATTGTAACATGGTGCATGTTGAGCCATGCAAAAACTAGAAGAAGAACAAATAAGTAGACATTAGGGTAGTAACTCATGAAGTGGCAAAGAATGGGGAAGACTTCGAGCATGGTGAAGGCTCAGGTCAAAAACCAAATGGAAATATCAGGAAGACACCCCAAGCCCCTTCTAAGTTTGATGTTGCTCAGTAGAAACAGTATCTACGTACAATGCAAAGGACCCTTGAAGAAGAAAGAGCATGCGAGGAATTGTAATGCGTGACTCATAGGTCTCTTGAAGAGAAACAAATATGAGAGGAAGTACAAAGGGCGACGTAGAGGTTGCTAAAGGAGGCACAGATCTGAGAAGAATTGAGTGGGCAATGTAAAGGTTGTTGGAAGAATCCCTTGCACGCAAAGAACTGCAGCGCACGACACAAAGATATTCAAATGAGGCTCGCGTACTTGAGGAAATTCAGCGTGCAATCAAAAGATATATATAAGAAGCATGCATACAGACTATGTTGGGACACGTTGAGAAAAAATCCTATGAAGAACGGCACTAGGAAGAGTTGCAACGCACATCGCGCATAGAATCTTGACATGACTTAGGTCGCATGGCAGAAGATGAGCAAGTAAATACCTTATTGAACTGTTGTTTATGCTTTCTTAAGGATCTTGGATCTACAAGTAAGTTGACCCAGATGTTGACTGCTTGCATGAAAGAACAAGGAGAAGATCCCACCATATTGGCTCCACTATCGGAGAGGGGTGTCTACCAAGTCAACAAGAAAAAGCGCACTGGCCAAGAGTTTAAGATGACAACAAATATTGGTGGGTACGACATGGATGGAGTCATGTTGGATATGGGATCTAATGTGAACATTTTTCACAAAGAAGTATTGGGAAGTGATGAGTAAGCTCGAGTTGGTCTGGTCACCCATTCAACACCAATTGGCCAATCAATACATGATTTATCCCATAGGTCGGTTAGAGAAAGTCGAAGTCAACATAGAAGGAGTGAAAACAAAGGCCGATTTTGAAGCCATTGAGAATTAAGTTGGAGGAGTGTCAAATCTTATGACATGGATTTTGATGATGCCATGGAGAGATGGAAGAATAAGATTTACGAGGTGTCAATAAGGATGTGTGCACATGTCTTAGAAGAAGAGAATCGGGAATACTTTGGCTCTTATTGATATGATAGGTTGGAGCCAATGGATATATTCATTGAATGGATGCATCATATTCCATAGTACCAAAGATATCGTGCCCTTGATATAGTGCTAGTCGGCATCCTTGCACGATGGTGGGTTGCACATCACGACTCCTATCACGAATGGCCACATCTCGAAGCATCCATGTGAGAGAAATTCAGAGCAGATACGGGCATATGCCTATACATATGTGCTTCCAAAATATAGTCGATAAATTTACTTTACAATCATGATGCCCTCGCTACGTCCCAAGGCCTCTTAAGAGGACTCTAAAGAAGGTTGTCTTCTCGAGCCTAGAATCCCCCATTGAGAATACAAATGACCATTATAGGAATCCCTTACCTTGTCATCCTCAAGGGGTGGAGCATATTGGTGTCACCCAGATGTCTGACGAGATAGCCACTACCAACCCCATGATTGAAATATCAACCACATTGATCTCACAGACCCAACAGTGACAGCTAAAATTGTGGAAACGGTCGTCCAAATCACCAAGACACTTAAAGAGAAATTTTTTGAGCCTGAGCGTCAGTTTCTAGAATTCATGCAGAATCTCAAAGGAAATGTCTCATCCGTCACCGAGATCATTCCATAGAGAAATTGGCTTGAGGATGAGCCAGATAATAGTGGTGGGGGCATGTTGGCACCCAAAGTTTTGGGTCCAATTTTCCATGCACATGTAACAGAGTTGTGCGTGCTCATTTCAAAGTTTTACGCACATATAAGTAAATGCGCAGAGAAATGCCAGAACGTGTACATCGAACTGAGTTTTTTAAACAGCGCGCCAAGTATAAATACTACCAAGTGCACATCGATCTAAGTTTTAACAGTTTCACCGAAAACCAAGAAGATGCCCACCAGAATCAAGAAAAGAATCACCAAGAAATCTCTCAGAATGATTATTGTGAGTAGCAGATGAAGATGTGGGGCGGCCAGAAGATCAGTTGGCTAGGCAATTAATATTCCCCCTGATGCAGAGAGTCTAGATGGAGAATTGACATGCACCAAAAGAGTGTGAAGCAGTTGGATCAGATAAGTGAGTGGAGCAGAGCAGAAAGAGACAGCACTACCCAGTAGTGAAAAATACAAAAAGGAGATCTCAGCTCAAAACATGAGTTAAGTTAGTTAATATGTGAAACAGTCAATTAGATATCAACCTTGGGCTCACTACAACCCTGTTGTAATCCTATGGTGTTGGGAAGATATTTTTGTGTTTGTGTTCTATATGATCCTAAAGCAAGGTGCATGGTGCATCATATTGTATTCCCATTGTTATAAATAGTAATGATATGAAATCCTATGGTTGTCCTAAGAAGTTGTTTAGTGTATTGTATGTCTCGAATATGATATCATGTTTACAGTAATAAAGATATGGCAGTTCTAATCTATTATGTGTTTATTGTGAATGAGTTGGTTATGTGTGTGGATAGATTTAATTCTCGGTCCTAAAATAGTCTGTCATACATGAGTTATATGGATGTCTATTGTAGTAATGTTTTGTATGTTTAATCCTCCATCTCCAACACAAGACCTTATGGTCTCTGTGATCCTCTATACATCTCAGGTGAGACCTCTCTCTGCCTTGGCCGAGGATTGATATGTTGGTGCTTTCAGGTTTTGTTGGACACGCTCTGGATGAACCCTGGTTCTAAACCTCCCCAGTGTTAAGAAGGTAAGTGCACACGCAAGCGTGAACTGAAATGACAACACTGCACCCAACAGTTTGTATGGTTGTAGCCTTAGAAATACCCAATCCCCTACTTCCAATTCTCTTTCACTACGATGTTGATCTACTTGTTATTTCATCATATTTTTTTTTATAGGCAAGTTTTCCTTCAATAGTTGGAGAACCTCTTCTTGGTGCTCTATGTGGTCCTACACTACTTGAACCTTCACTTTCCCTCTCAAGGGTGATGTGATTGATAGAGGATGATAGCCATAAAGTGCCATAAATTGGGACATTTTTTATGAAGTATGGAAGAATTTGTTGTACCACAATTATGCCAAAAGAAACCACTTGACCCATTGTGTATGTTTATCATATGCCAAGCAACATAGATACCCTTCTAGACATTTATTCACAATCTCAGTTTTCCCATCAGAATGAGGATGGAAAGAGGCGTTCTAAGCCAATTGGATACCCAAACAAAAAAATAATTCAATCAAAATACTATCAGTGAAAATCAAATCTCCGTCACTTACAATAATCTTGGGGATTCCATGTATATTTTGAATCGTTTCCATGATTTCTACAACTATTGTACTTGTTTTAAAAGGATGAGAAAAAGATAAAAAATGGGCATACTTTGTGAGTTGATCCACCACTACCATGATGACATTCTTTCCTTCATATTAAAATCCATTGAGACATCTTCTCAACATTGACTTGGTATCGTTAATGGTTGTAAAAGACCCAGGGTCTTGATTGTCTCTCCCTTATTCTGTTGGCAAACCAAACATTTAGCCACAAACTTTTGAACATCAGTTTTAAGACCTTCCTAGAAAAAATCCTTCTTGATATTGTGGTAAGCTTTCAAGAGGCTCGAATTTCCTCATATAGAATAAGTGTGCAAATCCAAAAGGACCCTATATTTGAGTTATAAATATAGGTCATTCTGAGACCATAGTGAATCATTCTTCCACACAAATTTATCTAATGCACTTGGATCCTCTTGTAGTTGTTGAATGATCTTGCTTCCATTCTATCATTGCTTCTTCCACCTAATTAGATTGCAAAATGGACATAGCACATTGTAAGCCCTCTATGTCTTCTTCTTTCCCTAAAAGTAAATCTACCACCACATTTTGTTTCCATTTTTTGTTGATAATTGCAAAGGCATAACCTAGAATCTTTGTAGCCCATTTTTGTTTCTCTTATGAAGACAATCATTGTTCCAAGAAGTACTTCAGATTATCATAATTTTTTTTACCTTGAAGTGTCTTCCTATTAGGTAAGGGTGTCATTTCTTAACTACATGCAGTATGGCCAACATTTCCTTTCATAAATGGGTCTGATTAAGTTCTTTCCTTTAAGTTGTCTTCTTTCAAAAGAAAGGGGTCTTCCTTCTTGCATTAAAACTACACCAATGCCATTCCCTAAGGCATCACACTCCACAATAGGTTTTGTGAAGTCAGACATGGTTAGGACATGAGTTATATGCATAGCCTCCTTAATTTTTTCAAAAGCTCTGGTTGCTTCTTGAGTCCAAGAAAATGCCTAATTTTTCAATAATATTGTTAGAGGTACTACTATAACATAGTTACCAGCTTGACAAGAACTGTGAATTCAAAATTATAATTATAATCCTGAAAACCCATATTTTTGGGTTAAAAACATCAAATTCAACTCCCAAATCAAAAAATGGTGCTAATGGTAGCACCCTTTTGGGGAGAGAGTTGAAATTACAACATTTTCCAAGTGTGACCTTAACAACCTCGAAATATTGCTAACCAAAATCTTAAAATCAACCCCATAATCAAAAAGTGGTGCTACCTATAGCACCCTTTTTTCTGGGGGTAAAATTACAACTTGTTGGACACCATAGCTTTAACAGTTAGTACAGTTGCAATCAAAATCTCAAAGTGGACTCCTAAATCAAAAAGTAGTGGTATCAGTAGCACACCCCCCATTTTTTTCCATGTTGAAATTGCAAATTTTTGGAAACCATGGCATTAGCAATCTATATTGTTGTAGCTAAATTCATAAAATCTACTCGCAAATAAAAAACATATCCCACCATGAAATGAAAAACTGGTATTGTTGTGAACAAAATTGTAAAAAGGAAAAAATTGGAAAACAAATGAAAAAATGATTTTTTTTTTAAATAAAATAAAAAACACAAATTTGAAATTTTTTGAAAAACAATATTGTTATTTATTTATTAAATAAAAATAATAATAAATAAAATAATAAAATGAACAATGAAATTAAAAATTATTAAAAAACAAATTAAAATTTAAAAAACCAAAATTTTAATAGTAAATGATTAAAAAAGAAAATTAAACTAAATATAACTAACCAACAATTTGACCCTCATTAATATGGAAAACAAATTGGATATCAAACCCATAAAAGAGGAAATGAATAAGTTAATTGAACTGGACCATGAGCGTAACAAAAGATCCTTGAACCTCATAATTTTTTATATAAAAGAACAACAAGAGGAGGATACGCTAGCAATAGTAAAAGAAGAATTAAAAAATAAATCACAAATTGATACAACTTACCTTATAGAAGCAAAGAGGCTAGGAAAAATAATTGATCACAAAGATAGGTTGATCTATGTCAAAGTAAGTTGCAATGACCATAAAAATAGCATACTTAGTAAAACTCTGATCTTAAAAGGGTCGGGAATATTTATAAATGAAGACCTCATTCCCGAAGACCAAGCTGAATTAAGGAAGGAAGTTCAAAAGGTAAAAAAAGCTAGGAAAGAAGGAAAATGGGCAATAATTAGAAATCGAAAAGCTATTGTTACGGATACAGGCCAGAAGGATAATAACAAATAGGAATTTGGGACACTTGGGATCCTTTTTTGGAATTGTTGTGGCTTTCCATGGCTCAAAGGTCCTATGATAAGTTGGATCCCAAGTGATATTGATATTATCTATCTAGCTGAAACTTGAGAGCATGAGGAGTCTAAGGTCCCTAACATGGAAGGATTTGTCTTATGGTCGGCATGGAACAAAAAATCCCACCATAGAGGGATAGGAGGCATAGCTTGTTATATTAGAAAGAGCATTTCTCCTCACATTCAACTTCATAAGATTGACCCTCTTAATCAATACATTTGGATAGAAATTTCAGACACCAATGCTAAGAAGATGTATATCCCAATTTGTTATTTTGCACCTATTAATTCTACTTTTTATAAGAAAAATAATCTAGATAAAAATTGTCCCTATAATAATTTAGAACAAGATATTTATAATTTGAAAAATGAAGGTAATATCCTCTTGCTAGGATACTTTAATGCTATGACTGCAACTAAACAAGCTACTCTTTTAAGTAATGACTCTAACCATAATCCTTTATGTCTAGATGAGGACCTTGTTTTATCTAATAGCTACAAAAGAAGCTCTAAAGACCTAATTGAGAATTTGTTTGGTATTGAGTTGGTCAAGCTTTGTAGCTCTCAAGACCTAATAATTTGCAATGGAGTAATGAAGTGGCCAAACTCCAACCAAATGACATGTATTCATGGGCTAGGTAGTAGTGGTGTAGATTATGTGATATTTGATATCCCCGTTTGCAACCAAATAATAACTTTTGACCTTTTAAATGACCATGAGCCTGACTCTGATCATAAACCTTTAACCCTAACTCTAAAGTTTTCCATGCATAGGAGCACCATTGAAGAGAATTGTGATGATCAAAGGAATTTTCGCTTTGACAAAAGTAAAGTTGACATTTTCTTAAAGGATTTAAATAGTAAATTAAACCTCCTAAGTTATAAGGACAAACATTGAAGAACTCTATCATAATTTTACAACTACCCTTTCCACTTCTATTAACAAGTTCTCTTTCGAGGTGTCCTATAAAAAGAACAATAGAATGACCAACCCTTGGTATGATAAAGAATGTAAAATTGCTAGGAAATCAATTTGGGATGCTTCTAATGTGCCCTTAAAACTCGATAAGATCAATACATACAAAGCCCTAATTAAAAGGAAAGAAAAGATACTATATTAGTAAAAGGCAAGAGCAACTTTCACAACTATACAAGTTGGATCCTAAGAAGTTTTGGAGCCAAATTCTAAAACGCAATACTAAAGAAAATAATAGGATTCCCTTAAGGGACTGGAATTCCTACCTTAAAAGTCTTTACAAGTTCCTTAATGCCATGGACACCATTCCTATTGTCCCTACAAAGGAAGAAGTTTTTTCTTTAGATGACATAGAGTTCAGGATTAAGCAGCTCGCAAATGGGAAAGCTAAGGACATTGAAGGCTACCAAGCTCAAATTTTTAAAATCGGAGGGTGAATCCTTATCCCTCACATACACAAGCTCTTCAATTTAGCAGTCAAGTAGGGCTTCCCTAAACACTAGACGCAAAGCCTCATTGTTCCTATTTTTAAAAATGGGGATAGAAACATTCCCTCTAATTATAGGACCATTATGATTAGCCATATGTTAGCCAAACTTTATGGAATTATTTTGGAAAAAAAGATTAGCCTTTGGCTAGAAAGTCACAGTAAGAGAGATAAATGCCAAGCCGGGTTTAGGAGATATCATTCAACCGTGGACCATCTTGTTACCTTTAGGATCATTGCAAAGTAGTTCTGTAATACTAAAACCAATCTTTTTTGTTGTTTTGTTGAGTTTAGAAAAGCTTTTGACATAGTTCCTAGGAAAAACCTTTGGAATAGGTTGGAAGAGATAAAAGTGTCTCTCGAGTTGAGGGATGCTGCAATAAGGATGTATGAGAATGTTATTGCTAAGTTTAAAAACACTGAGGGCTAGTCAAAAGAGATTAACTACAATATCAGAGTCAAACAAGGTTGTCCCTTGCCCCCTACCCTTTTTGGCATATACATTGACAAGTTAGAAGAATGCCTGGAAAAGGCAGGTTGTGTCGACCCTACTCTCACTGGTATAGTCATCAATCTTCTTTTTTATGCCAATGATATCGTTCTTATGGCAAGGATTCCCCATGATCTTGAAAACCAACTAAGAATCCTCAAGAAATTTTTCTCCAATATGGGTATGACTGTTAATACTGATAAGACTAAGGTCATGATTATTAAATCCAATAAGATCCCTTATGATACCTTTGTATATGACAACAACAAATTGGAGGAAGTGACTTCATACAAATATCTTGGACTTGATATTCACCACAAGCTCAATTGGAATTATAGCATTGAGAAAAGGATTATTGGGGGATGGAAAGCTTATTATGGACTTGAAAACAATTGTAAATCAGTTGATCTTTGGAGTTGGGATAATAAGAAACTCCTCTTTGAGACTCTTGTTACACCTGTTATTCTTTATGGATGTGAAGTCTGGGGTTGTAGTATTTCCCGTGAATCCTGGAGAAATATAGAGCAAATACAAAAGAATTTTATAACCTATAATCTCATAATTAAAGTTAATACACCCTATCCCATCCTCCTCTTAGAAACAAGCATCTCCCCCATTGAGAGCATGGCTATGACTAGATACCTAATGTATAAGAACAAGTTAAACAACATGGAAGATAAGAGGCTACCTAAAATTGCTTCAAAATCAATTCATAACCACCATCGACTCAAGCGAGGATGGCATAAAGACGCCTGGTCTTGGCTAAACTATTGGGGAATCATGGAAGAAACAATTTTGCAGAATAAAGATACTATTAAAAAAACGTCAAATCAAAATTTAAGGAGAAAATGTGGTGTGATAAAGAGTTAGAGGAAAAAAGAAAATTAAGGTATTATAAAGATGTAATCAACCATAATCTAGATGATCAAAATTATCTATCTGTTTTGCCAAGCATAAAGAAAAAAATAAGCATTGCTAAGATAAGAACAAATTCTCACGAGCTCCATGGTGAAACTGGGCATTGGTCATTTCCTAAAACGCCATGGGATGAAAGAGTGTGTCACCTTTGTGACACTAAAAAGGTTGAAGATGAAAAGCACTTTCTCTTAGATTGTCAGCCTATACCCATATTAGATCTCATTTTCAAAATATTTATCACACTACCAACCTTCCTAACCTCTTAACTCAACAAAAGTATGGTGATCTTGGAAAGCTTCTCTTAATGCTTTTCGAGCACAGAAACAAAATTCTAAATAATCACAAGTAATCACTTACCCTCTTAAGGTTGGATAGACCAATTCGGTCTTATTGGACGTTCATCATCATCATCATCATCATCATCATCAAAAATAAAATTATTAAAAATAAATTTAAAAAAAATAAAATAAAAATGGAAAAGAAATATTTAAAAAAA
This sequence comes from Picea engelmannii, assembly GCA_009831015.1. Taxonomy (NCBI): domain Eukaryota; kingdom Viridiplantae; phylum Streptophyta; class Pinopsida; order Pinales; family Pinaceae; genus Picea; species Picea engelmannii. Next base: position 25,368 of record ML821697.1, read on the forward strand.
TATAAAATATAAAAATAAAATGAAAACAAATAAAAAAGTGAAGGGAGATTTATTTTTTATTTTTATTTTTAAACAAATGTTAAATGGTGGGGTGATTCTTGGAATTTACCCCTACCAACCCCCTTCCACCATTTAATGTACTGGGTGGCTACTTTGAGTGGTGGGTGAAGGGTTAGCACCTTCCATCCTTTGAGTGGTGGTTGAAGGGTCAGCACCTTCCACCCCCTCCCAAGCCAAGTAGCAAGTAAAAAGTCGCGCTAGTTCTTTTGACCAGTAGACGAGGTAAGAGGGCGAGTCAAACGAGGGAGTGGGGAGCAATTCACAGAATCACTGTAGCATTTAACACTTTTTAAATATAATTAAATTTAGTTTGCTAATAAAATTAGTTATTTTACATTTACAAATTATTATTTTAAGTTATTTTATTTAAATTTTAAAAAGTTTTAAGTAGTATATAAATTTAATTAATTTAATTTGCTAATAAAATTCTGATTTAATATTATTTAAAAATTAAATATTTTACGTTTACAATTTTAATGAATATTATTTATAAAAATATTAATAAATATTTTAAGTTTTTAAAATTAATCAAAATATTAATAAAAAAAACCCGGATGGGGTGTCAGCGAGGTCATCGTGGCGGGAGCTGAGTGAAGGTACCGGGCGTCGTGGCATGGAGCCACGTGATGGGATTGTGCCACAGCCCATCACCCCTCCTGAAATTTAAATGGCGTTTATTGCCAAACGAGGGCGCATTTACGCAGAAGTCCTTTCCCCTCGCTGCAATTTTGAATGAATTGGTTCACGATGGATTTGGTTCACTTATGTTTGTTGGTTGTAGAGCTCCACCCTGCGTAGCTTGATTTTATTCCGGCGCTTCTCCACTGGAGCGTGCTAGCCCCTGCCATTCCCCTCCACCAGGCGACCTTCATTCTTTCTGCCAGCTGCACCGGGTATCCAATGTCGCGGCCAAGAGGCAGACCGAAGCGGGGTTCTCCCTAGAAGCCCCGGAGGCCCCCGATTACACCTCCGAACTCGACCTCTGATGATTCCTCCCCTCGCCATCAGTCTGACTTTACTCATGTCTCCCTGCATGTTCCACAGTTCAGCTCCATGGTTGTAATTCCGCGAACTCCACTTTCAGTCCTTCGGCTTTTTCCAGACTCCCCAGCTACACCCTCTAGCCCCGTGCCCTCCCATGACCCTCCGAGCAACCTGGACTGCGGCCCTTCTCCACAGGGGGCACCTAAGACGGCAGGACCTCACTCCCAGGATTCCTTTGACAGAGATCAATTCAGGAACAGCCTGTCGGTACTGCACAATCTGGTTTTTGAACTCAGGCAGGAGGTAGCGGATTTACACTTTCATGTACAGGCTACGGACATAAAGGTGATAAGTTTCCTCCACATTCTCTCGTCCATGCATGCAGCCTTGTTCCTGGATCCTGTCGAAGCCGATAAAGATGACTGTCAGCACAACGAGCCGAGTCCAGACGACATTAGCATGCAAAGGGAGGCACGCGAGGACTACACCGAGGGAGCTGAGCGCAGCAAGGTAGATGAACAGTAGTGGAGCGACGAGACAGCGTACATTGAGGAAGAGCCTTAGCCAGGAGACCTTCAAGCCACGCGGACTAGCTACCTGCCAGGTGTCTAAGTTTCAAGTGTTTAGTTGTCTAAGTTTTAAGTGTTTAGCTGTCAAGTCCTCTCGGCTTTAGATTATAGATGATAAACAGTATAAATACTCTTACTGGTTTCACTTATGACTAGATGGACTACTGGGTTGGTTGGGCTGGCTGGACTGGTTTCCTCATGGCTGGGGCAGTCCAGTAACTACAGCTTGAACATCGTTGTATTTTGCTATCCGGTTTCGGTTTTTGGAAGCTTTTAATATACATACACTCTTATTTACAAAAAAAAAAATATTGATAAAAAAAAAATCACTTTCAAATTATTCACACGTCAAACAAACACTGCTCCATCTATTTTTTTTAATAATAATAACATTTCCAATATTC